>JAOVVH010000010.1:6275608-6288845 GCA_028566435.1 Scorpiodoras heckelii
AATTGGCACTGAGGAATCTATTCTGGACCTTTATGGCCTGATATGCCTGCTGGCAAATGTGCATAATGTATTATATATTGCATCATTTTAGTGTTTATTATAAATGTTCTTCTGTGAAATTGTGAATAAAGAGAGCTACACTGTTGTGACAAAGGCTCTAAAACTCAGAAATGTGTAGGTTTACTGCTTCAGAATTAGGAGAATATGTTGAGGCTTCATGCATATATAGCTGATATAGCTATAGGCTAAGACAATAACATAAATAAAGCAATACATGATACATGAATTTAAGCTTAGAGTAGGATAAAGTACTGTTTAGTGAGCACACGTCATGTAACATCTACACAGATCAGACTTACTCTATTGAACGCTCTTCTCCAGAATCTCTTTTACTAGATCATTATTAGAAAATTAAGGGCCGTATTTAGAGTTAACTTTCACATTGTGAGGATTTAATATTGAAGTTCTGCGCTTCAGTTTGATCAAGACCTCAAATGTAAATACAGACTTAAGCACTACTCATACAGTTGTGCAAGACTTGTGCATTGGTTATTAATATGAAAATTACAACTATGTATATTCATTTAGCAATATACTGTATTTGCAATATACTAGAGTCATATTAGAGTCTTCTTTAAGTACTGGCTGTCTACTTATTTATATATCAACCTATTAGTCTTTCTTTGTGTTTGCCTCTGTGCATCTTGCATCCATGTTATGTCAAATTGCAGGTGACATCAAAGAAAAAATGTAATCTGTGTCTTCAGTCCGCATTTTCTATCCCTCTTTTTTCAGCGTTAAATGCGAGTGCTTGTGTTTAAAGTCAGTGATCTAGATGCTATTTAAAAGAAAACCATCAGAGTTACCATACCTGTTCTCAAAAATATGGTAATCTCACAGGTCATTTAATAATAAAAATAAGCTACCCAGTAAATTAACTTAAGGAGATATATAATGTAAATATAACTTTTAGTGCATAAATAGTAATGTGATAATTAAGCAAAATTTCAACTTAAGTCACAAATATAAGTAACCAACTCTGAATACGGCCCTATATAGACATAAACTGCACTCATGCTGTAGCCCATTCCAGCATATCAGTTGCCCAGTTTATGTAGCCCTACTGCTGAGTCAAACCCCGAAGCCTCTCAACATCCTGCATGCTTGATTTCTTTATTTGAAACGCTGTTGAGTGTTACATGTGTTTCTCAGCATGTCTCTGCTCCCCTCTGCTGCATGGCTGGAAACTGGCTGCAGGCGTCTCCTGTTCTGAGTCTGATCATGTTGCTTTGGTTTCTATTTGTTTGACTTGTCTGACAAGTCGGCCAGGGCAGAGATGCAATAGACAGCAGCGATGGTGGCAAAAACTTTTTAATCAGTGAATCACTTGCCAGTTCATTGCCAGTTTAATGACTGAGATTACATATTTACCAAGCCTTTGATTTTAAGGTCTTAAATTGGATGCACAGTAAATGATCATGCGTTATGCAAATGAGATGTATTAGTCTGGCCATGGCTGCTGTTTTTCCCACCTCTCCTTTGGCCCATTATCGTTCTGTCAGCATGAATGTAATGCACATCAAGCCCCCTGTCTTGCCCATGCTTTCTTTCCTACACAGTCATTCAGTGAAAAACGTAGAAAGAACTCCATCTTTTCACGAAAGTTCCCTTTCTACAAGAACAAGGAGCTGGATGAGCAAGATGGCAGTGACTCGGAACGTGAGTAGCTTCACACTCATTCGCACACACACTTAGGCACATGAAAACACACGCGTTTGTGGTAGGGTGTAAGGGTTAGGAGTGTGTAGAGAACTCCAGGGCTGCGAGTGTGTGCTCTGTTCTACACTTTCTCTCTAACTTTACTGCTATGGATATTCTTCTTTCCTCTCTCTGTCTCCTCTCTGTGTGTCCTCTTTCTTCTCTCTTTGATTTTCGCCACTGTTTCTGTGGACGCCTATCTCATGTAGGACATCTCTGGAATAGGGGACGACGGGTATGGGACAAAGACGATGAGTAAGTCTCTGCAGGAATGGTCCCACTACTTTTAATCCCACCCTCAGTAAACAAGTATATTTTCAGATGTTATATGTATTTTCCTAATAAACCTTGTATGGTGCCTTTTCAGTTTTACAATTTGTTTCATCTTTGTAGAGATCTAATGATATCTAGTGTTACAATCTGACATACCACCTTGTTAACAACTAACACAGAGCACAGCCTTAACATCCTTCTAATAGGTCGATATGTAATTATTCAAATAATTCTTAGTTGAAAACAACTTAACCTGATAAATATTCCATAAAATACATGCTATATTAACCCAGCTGGTATTTATCCATTCTGAAGTCTTATTAAATTTTACTACATGCTGGGTTGTGTTTCTGGGTTGTAACATTGACAATCACATTCATTGAGTGTGCTTGGGTGAGGATTTCTGAGAGCATTAGTGAGGTCAGGTACTGATGTCAGGTGAGGAGGCTTGGTGTTGTCTGCATTCCAGTTCTTCTCAAAGGTGTTCAGTAGGGTTCAGGTCAGGGCCCTGTGCAGGCCACTTGAGGTCTTTTATACCAACTTTGTCAAACCATGTCTTCATTGACTTTGTTCATGCTGGAAATGGTTTGGCCTATAATGTTACAACATACATAGACATTATTAACAATTGTGTGGTTCAAACTTTATGGCAACAGTTTTTGTCATATAGTGTTATACAATCTCAACTATAATCCTAATCCAGTAGTCGTTCACACTATCAACTCATATGGTAATGTCAAATTAGAGGGGGAAAATGCTTTAATTTGACATTATTTAATATTAAATTCAATTTGTAATGTTACAACCTAGAACTGAAATGGACTTAACTGGGTTTTTACCTTTTGATTTACACCATAAGCATGTCTATGATTGGTTGATGGCACTTTTCAAAAAGCTTTTTTTTTTCAAACAGGGTTTTTCTACATATTCTTAATTTGAGGTCTTAACCCTGACTGGGCCACTCTAGCTCATTCAGTTTCTTGGTTTTAAACAACTCCGGTGTAACCTTAACAGCTTAGGAGCATTATCCTGTTGGACAGTAACCTCTACACTAGTCTCAGGTCTCTTGCAGACCGGAACAGGTTCTTTTATACGATTTCTCTCAACCCTGACCAGATTTTGAGTCTGTGCTGATCAAAAGCATCCCCTCAACATACTACCACCACCATTCTTTGATGTGGGGACGGTGGTCTCAGGGAGAGGAGGTTTTGTTCTGATTAGAGGAGAAAACCATTATCATTTTTGAGTCTGTAAATGCCATTTCATATGGATTTTTTCATTAATGATATTCTTCTCACCACTCTTCTACAAAGTCCAGCCTTGTGGAGACCTTGTCCAGTCTCATTGGCCTCTTGGTTGCTTCTTTATCTAATGCCATCCTTTCTCGGTCGTTTCCTATAAGCAATCATTACTGTGGCATATTGTTTTCATTTTAATAATAATGTATTTAATGGTGCTCCATGGGACTCTCAAAGTTTAAGATATTTTTTATAACCAAACCCTAATTGACACTTTTCCATAACTTTGTGCTGGACTTGTTCTTGATAGCTTCTTTTTCTCCATGATGCTGTTTGTTTTGGTCTTTTCTCTGACAAACTCTGGGGCCTTTCAGGTGCAGATGTATTTATACACAGATCATGTGACACTTTAATTGCACGCAGGTGGACTCCTTTCAACTAATTATGTATCTTCTTATGTTAACTAGTTGCACCAGAAGTAATTTATGGCTTTTGCTGCAACGTGGGTGAATACTTATGCAATCACATCTTTTTTTATGTATGTAAATAATTTGGCAAACAGGAACGATATCCCCACTTTTTGTGTAGATTCATGACATAGAATCACATTTCATTTCCAAGCTTCAAGTAACACTACAAAATGTGGAAAAATCCAATGGGAAGAATAATTATACAATGCACTATATACTTTAGATGTTGAAGACAGAGAAAGATTCTGGCATATTCCCTTATGCCTTATGTACAGTAGGAAAGTAGTTGCCTTCAAAAATGTTCAGTTTTATAAGTGCTTCAGTGGGTGAGTTTAGGACCATAGGCAGTCTAATGGGCGATTAAGCGCCATAAAGTTACACTAATCACTATTAAAAATTAGTTCATTTCACACTAGATATTATTTCTCCATGGCTTATGTCTCCTTGTGCCATTTATGAGATAGAAATGCATGAAACTTTTCATATTTATTTTCAAAATACATCTCACAGGATGCTGTATTGAATGCATGAATATAAAGGAAACACAGGTGTTGAATAATATAGTGTGGGCTCTGGGTATTTTTGGAGTAGAACAGTAGAGAGGAGAGACTATAAAGACAGGCAAGAGAAAAGGATGACAGGCAGTTGTGGGGTTTCCAGTGTCTATTTCGAAACCTACCGAGTCCTCTTCTCTCCTCTGTCTCTCTGATCAGATCTGGTTCAATCAGTAAACTGTTATATTGCATGACTCTCATCTTGAAGGGCGTGAAGCATCATCAGTGGAAAGTAACTTGATTTTGTTAGCCTGATTAATACCATCATATTTCTTAGCAAATTGTCTTGGTGCTTATTTTGTGAAATAAACAGATCACATACTGGAATCCATCATCTTATGCAAATGAAAAGCCACTGCAATGCATGAATAGTTGAGAATATAAGGAAGCCACAATGACAGTGGTATCAAAACAGGAAGTGGCCTCATTTTGTGGTGATGTATGAGGGTAAGAAATAACAATGGCAAAATGTTTCATCCATTTTATATTGATATTTTTATAATATTTATATAAGATTGTTGTTTTGAATTTATTGATTCATGCCTTAATTTTTGTTGATTCCCTGGTTTGGCTGCACCCTGAAATTTCCTTCTTCCTTTTCGTTCTCTTTCGTAGTAATTGGCAGAAGGGAGTGATTGCACAGATATGAGATCTTAGCAGAACAAGCTATCTGCTGATCTGCTGAGCACATCCCCAAGATGCAGCATAGTCATTGCCAGTGAAGTTCAATCTTCAACCAAATCAGATAAAGAAATCGGTTTAGTGCTGTCGCTGTCTGTTATCCATCAAATTTGTGTTCACCTCTTTAGTCTGAGCAGACGTTGCTAATGTAATCTTGATGTGTTCTTGCCTACTAGCATGTAATGATGTTACCGAGTCAGTAATCTATTTACAGACCGCCTGAAGCTGCTGTTCTGCTGATACAGCTGCTTCCTCAAACACCATCTCCTACACTGTTCACAGATTCGCACAGATTAAGGGGGTGGGAGCAGACATTGTGTCTTAACTTGTGGCTTAGCAAATGTTATGTTCCTTCTCTCTCTCTCTCTCTCTGCCTCTCTTTTTCTCTCTTTCTCTCTTTCTCTCTCTCTCTCTCTCTCTCTCTCTCTCTCTCTCTCTCTCTCTCTCTCTCTAGGGAGCCAAGAGGATGTGATCCTCTCCTATGAACCTGTGATTCGGCAAGAAAGTAAGCACTAGCCCATTTAAACCCACAAAGCATGACCCATTGAACACAACAGTGAATTAACAAGTGTTAAAGTAGATGCTTTTTATTGTAGCCTTTATTTTTCAATGCATAGTAGCTCAGTAAAGCCTCCTTCTTCTTTTGAATGAAAATAGTCAACTATGCCAGACCTGTGATCATTCTGGGGCCCATGAAGGACAGAATCAATGATGATCTCATCTCTGAATTCCCAGACAAGTTTGGCTCATGTGTGCCACGTAAGTGCCCTTAAACAATCACCCCCAAAACACATACACACACACACACACACACACACACACACACACACACACACACACACTGTTCTTTATTACATATCATTTAGGAGCATTTACATTCATATATATAATGCTGTATAATGTATATACTACAACTCAAATAGAATGTGCTTCTTGTTCTCAGAAAGTGTTACTCATGTATTGTTTGATGCTGCATAACTGCTGTTTTTTTGTCATCTTGACATCAAAGCCATTGATGCTTGTATTTCAACATCTGCTTGTTTAATAATATGGTGACTGTTAATACCTTTTCTAGCAGTAAAACATCTTTTATGGTTTAATCTGATGGGTTTTCATTTGAGTTGCAGTTGAAATGTTGTGTCCTTTTTATTTATGTCCTTTTGTGTGTGTGTGTGTGTGTGTGTGTGTGTGTGTGTGTGTGTGTCTGTGTCTGTGTCTGTGTCTGTGTCTGTGTGTTTGCTTAACCATTTGCATGTGTTTTTTTTTTAATTACTGTTGTTTATTTTTATAATCTTCTAAAATGCGGATAACATTTCAGGGCAAATGGGTAAGTGTGAAAACAGTTCATCAATAAACAGGAAGTTTATTGATGTTTAATATAGACTGATCTTTTAAAATCTTGTTACTTGTAGGTAAAAGTCTAAAGTTAGATTCTTGCACTAGAGGCCCTCTGTAACCACAAACACCAATATCATGCAAACCTATGCAAAGGAAAAAGTGAATAATATTTACTACTAACAAAGTGAATATTGACTACACATTTGGGTTACTTTCAGTGTAGATGGATTTGGACTTACATGGATTGTTCTGATGTAATTCAGATACCACAAGAGCAAAACGAGATTATGAAGTTGATGGGCGAGATTACCACTTCGTCACCTCACGAGAACAGATGGAGAAGGACATACAAGAGCACAAGTTCATCGAGGCTGGACAGTACAACGACAACCTGTATGGGACCAGCGTCCAGTCAGTTAGATACGTGGCTGAGAGGGTTAGTGTGACACAGGGTGAAACTGTAGCAATGCATTTGGCCAATAGAAAAGCATATCAAGTTATTTTGGGGACAGGGAACTGCAAACTGTGCAAAACGTCAGTGCAAAGTGTAAACGTTTCTGTGACTTTTCCCCTGCACTTAGAGAGAAATTGATCTGTACGACTGTTCTAGCATTTTTTATATTAAGTATTTATTTATTTAATTAATAATTAAGTATATTATGTTCAGATCTAAGCCAGTTTTATGTGTTCAGTCTTATGTGCTCTTCAGGCTTACTATTTGTTTGTTTTTTTGCAGGGAAAGCACTGTATACTTGACGTATCAGGAAATGCCATAAAGAGGCTACAAGTAGCACAACTCTACCCCATTGCTATCTTTATAAAGCCTAAATCCATCGAATCATTAATGTAAGCACAGAATGTAGTGTATTTTGCAGCATTATACTGTTTGAAAGTACAAGTCATTCTGTAACCCATGTGCTAGGAATTAATAAGACTCATGTCTTTTCAGGGAGATGAACAAGAGGTTAACAGAAGAGCAGGCCAAGAAAACATATGACCGGGCCATGAAGCTGGAACAGGAGTTTGGCGAGTACTTTACAGGTAACTGAGTGCTCTGATTGCAAAAACATTTCAGACACTGTCCCGGGGCTACAGAAGAATATATCTTTTTAAAGAAGTTAGTAACTCTAAAGGAGAAGTTGAATTGTTGCACCACCAAAGTTCTGTATAAAGTTTGCCAATGTATAGTAGCAAGAATCTGGTATTTCTAGGGTAACCACCATAACCACTCAGATACCTCAGAGTGCAAACATGCATGCTGTATGTGTACACCTCTGTAGCATTGTCCGCCCACATGTATAGTATGGTATCAGTGTGCATTCCACCACCAAGTAATCATTTAGGTGATCAGGTAGGATGGAAAATGTGTAACAGTGCTATTTTTGCAATTAGTCAATAATTACATCAGATTAAAAACTGGTCTTTGATAATTGAAATGTCAAATGGATCATTTAGCCCACAGAGTGAATATTATAAAGTCAGTAAGATTGAAATTCTGGGTTTGAATGCTATTCAACTCTTTAA
Organism: Scorpiodoras heckelii; assembly: GCA_028566435.1. Classification (NCBI taxonomy): domain Eukaryota; kingdom Metazoa; phylum Chordata; class Actinopteri; order Siluriformes; family Doradidae; genus Scorpiodoras; species Scorpiodoras heckelii. The sequence continues at coordinate 6,283,445 of JAOVVH010000010.1, forward strand.
AATTTATACACATAAAAAAACTCACATTACAATATTTATGATCTATTGTTCTACTTTTAGTTGCCTAATTCATTTGATTGTATGAATACATGTTACGTAAAGATTATAGCTAAAGGACTCATTCATTTGAATTTGCCTGCCCGCATGTCCTTGGTCTGTCATTTCCTCCCTGCATTTCCTTGGGAGGAAACCCACACAGACATGGGGAAAACATGCACTGAGTCACTGTGCCGTCCCCGCTTAGTTCTCACCAACTTGAAAAATTAGATTTCCAATTAAATCTTTAAAAAACAAACAAACACATTTACATTACATTTCCATTTATGGCATTTGGCAGACACCTTTATCCAGAGTGACTTATCACATTTACACAGCTGAGCAGTTGCAGGTTAACAGCCTTGCTAAGGGGCCCAACAGTGGCAGATTGGTGGTGCTGGGGTTTGAACCCCTGACCTGCCGATCAGTAGTCCAACGTCTTAACCACTGAGCTACCACTGCCCCGAGCGCTATAAGCAGGTTTCCTAAACGTTCTTCTACATGAAAAACAATTTTTAATAAAACCTGTTTTTCTTTAAATACATTACATAGATTCTTCACAGCAGCTTCCCTATGCTATACACTGTATAGTGAGCATTTGTCATTTGGGAGTCAACTTAACTGTTAAATAAAAAAATATTATATATTTTTAATATTATGAGTGAAAGATGGCGTATCTATGGTAGCCTAAAAATGTTGCATTTGTCTGCAAATATCAACAAGAAAAAAAAGCATTACTGTGGTCCCTTTTTTTTTAATGAAGTGTCCTTTTCAGCTGATTGTAGTGTTTTCTGTGGTGTTATAATACGTAGTATAGGCTGATTCATTTACAAATCTAAATTTGTGCTAAATGCTATATGTTATATATAACTAAAATTTAAAGCATTTGGAGAACCCTAAGTGTAGGAGCTTGTTATCCTCATAATGGAAGGGTCATACAAGTGTGAAAGAAAATACATTTAGCAAATTAATTTGTGCTTCTTTTTTTTGTCACTCACAGCTCTGGTGCAAGTAGACACACTGGAAGAGATTTACACTCAGTGTAAGATGGTAATAGAGGAGCAGTCAGGACCTTATATCTGGATTCCCTCCAAAGAGAAGCTATAAAGAACAAACTCCCCCACCAGGGACCTCTGGACTGCAAAAAAAATATATAAAAAATAGGCATCCTTTGTAACATATGATTAAATTATTATGGTAATGTTTCTTATTGATAATTCTAGTGAATATAATTTCATTTGTTTGTTGTCTGTTTGTTTATCTGTTATGTTGCAATTTCTTTCAATTTCAATATGAATGTTTCTGAATGTACACTACAAAGTGTTGGAGACATTTATTTGGCCTTGAGAAAAAAGGGACTGTTTGTATATATATTGGATAGTATTTTTCATTAAGAGGAAAAAAGTGATTAGATGCCACGGTCCACTGGCCGTTTTCATTCACGTTAATCCCTGCTGGAGTTTGAACAGGAAGGACAGAATAGACAGGCTCAGGAGTCTGAAAGATCTTCACGCCACCACTGTCGTCATAAATGATATCAGTTTTGCTTGCTTCATGGCTGGCCGCTGCCCTGAAGGACCCTTCTCCCCACCATCAGCTCTCTCTGCAGCGCTCTACAGCTCGCCCAGTTTGGATCTATGCATTCCACTTTTTCTTATCTGTATATTTTCATATTTATTTTTGGTTTTAACCTCATCCCCTTTATTTGAGTGGTTTTTTTTTTAAGATTTATCATTTCAAATTGACATAGCTGTGGTACTTTCTGAAAAAGTCGAATGATGCTTTAATTTGTGTGAACTGTAAAAAGGGATACAGCTAGGTATAGGCACTATATTTTGCTATTTATATTGATATAGGACAGAACTATTTATAAATATGTATAACTTTGTTTAAAAAACACTTTTGAAAAAGATTTTATTGGGGCAAGATACAGTGGTGTAAGTAGAAGTAGAAATGGTTGGGGTGTTGTGCATCCGGTGAAAACTAGTCTTAATTAAGGAAGTCGGGGTGTCTGAATGTGTGTGTGGGTGTGTTTGGTAACGCATGGTGGTGACCAATACTTTTTTCTGATCAAAACACATGAAGGCTTAACGCAAAATGTGAAGCACAAAAATGCAGATGTTTGGATATGTCTAAATTCAGGCTTCCGGTGGAGCTGTAAAAAAAAAAAAAGCTGAAAAAGAAACAGTTCCGTTTTGTTGCTTAGGTTGGTGCCACTTTTAAAGTCAAGTTCCTGTTTCCTGTGCCATTTATGTCTCTATTAACAAGATACAACAAAAACAGAGGCTTAAAAACATGTATATGGCAGAAATGTGTGCGTGTTCACAAAATGGTATTTACATGCAGACTAAGGCACTTGGACCGGTATGTGTATTTTATATGTATGTGCCTGCACCCTTCTTAGAACTAGGACAAAGACTTAGCGCTTTTCTAACTGAAAAACCACAAAGGTCAAACGCAACGTCTGCAGAGCAGGAAATTATATTGTTCCAGTGTTCACTCTGGCATGTAATGTGTTGTATTGCGACCTGCTGATTTATTGGTCACCACTTGCCTTAAAGACGAATGATGATTTTTGACTTGTAGGGAACTTTTCTACATATTGCTCTGACTGACAGCATTTTTGCTGGATTTCATTATAATTCAAAAGTGTGACCAATGATGTGAGAATGTTGAGCGCACAATGAGAAAGCAGAACGCACCATAATCACAGTCTACATGATGAGTGGATGAGGTTTTTGTGGCATCTGTATGCCATGATGACCTTCCACCAAATCAGAATCAAATATAAACTAAATTTTCCCAAATGCCCTTGTTTTTATGCAGCATATTGTTCCTATTAGAATTAATATACATATTGCTCTTATTACAATTAAACGTATTTATATATTTAAGGCCTGAATATGCTGGAGGAGGAACTTCATTGTCAGGAATCTTACAGTCACGTTTTATGGAGGGGATAAAATGCCTGCCAGGAGGCTATTCACAGCAACAAGCTTAATACACTACTGGCAAAGCAATAATTTGCATAAATTCATCTAAATTCATTATTATTGTCACAGTGGAGTTGCTTGTCATTCACATAGCAGCCAAAACAGTTCACTGTCACTTCAGTGTATCCAGGCCTTTTGCTTACACATTGTGTTTCACATTATTGTACCCCATTTCATGATACCAGTTTAAAAGTGCATCAACCATTTAGCTGATTTCCTTTGGTACGGTTTATAAGTCATCACTTAAGGTGCACTGGAGAGAGGGTTCCTGCAGCATTATGGTGCTCCCTGTGTCATCTAGTCCCCTAAAACAGTCACCATAATAAACAACTGACAGAAATGGAGCTGTATTTTTCTCAGGGTTGCCACATAGGGCGTAATTACTGATCAAACCAAACCCCAGAGGACAACATGTTAAAATTAGTTACAAAAAAGCCTTTTGTTTCTTTCCTGATCTTCCTTAGCACACTAAAGTACTGTATTTAATTAAAATAGGATTATATTCCCCTTTCTTCTTTTACGCCCAATAACGTGCAATGTTGTAAATAATGATCCATTAGCACTTTAGACCTACTGAAACAAATTCCCGCCCAGCACCTTTTTTTTAGACTCTATTCTTATTGAAACATTTCATGCGCCCCTTCACTTCATTGTACATATAGAGTTGTTTCATTCCATGGGTGTAAACATTTAAAGCACACATCATGTTATCACGGACATATGTTCTTACTGAAACAGTTTTGTTCTTTTTGTATTTATATTTTCAAAGTAAAAAACGAAAAGAAAGAATGCGCCCTTTGCATCCTGTTGCAGTATGTACCCCAATTGCTTTGAAAAAAAAATCACAATAAACCTTTGCTTTAGGCATATATGAAGGCAATCCACTCATGTCTACTAATGTAAATTAAAGATTTGGTGGGACTTTTCCACACAAATTGACTGAGTGCTTTGTGTGTCATCACTTTGTATGCTTTCTCTCTAGTTTTCCCCCACTCTTTCTTTCTCTTAACTCACTCATTGGTCTGCAGTCACACTTGCTGCCTGTGCTTACAGTTCACATCTGGTTTCAGAACACTGATTACTATTTTAGTAGAACAATTCATGTTTCATTTTTGCTACAGATGAGAAAGTACACAAAATACAAGCAAGTCATACATTACATCAGAGGTTCCTGAACCCCTTCAGCCTAACTTTTCCTTATAGCACGTCACTTTTCAATCTGTGAAATATATTATAATATTTGTCAGTTCATTATTAGTTATAAAACACCCTTACCAATGGAGAAAATGTTACAAAGCAATTTACAGAAATCCAGATACAGATTTAGTTTTCCCTAATGAGCAAGACAGAGGTGTCAGTAGTGAGGATGAACTCACTTAGACAACATGTGGATGAAATATTGAGAGAAACCAGACTCAAAAAGAAGCACATCCTCGTCTGAGTGACACCCAGTAAATAGCTTATGAGTCATTACATTTCCACAACTGTAACTGAGGCATGCTGTCCTAAGTGTGAAGAAGGATCTTCAGTACAAGCGGCAGGGTTTTATTTCATTAGAGTTTTAGCTTTAAGATATAGTATTCAAGTGAAGTCATCCACTGTATAATGAACAATACTTTACCATATTTGTGTTTGTATTAGTAAAAAGTTTCTTTTAAAAACATTCATATATTTTTTACATTTTATTTTTGTGACATTTCTGAACCCCCTACAATGCCACTGTGAACCCCTAGAGGTTAATGAACACCTGATTGGAAAACAGTGCATTAAATGGTTGCACTGACCTCAAAACAACACTGCTAAAACAGAGAGAAAAACTCTGAAGTTCACTTGTCATCCTACTAATAGAAAAATATCTAAAATTATACTGTAAGGCCCCAAGACTTCCGCTCATCTTTTACCGCTGGGACAAATACGTCAAAGACGTGTTATTATAATTAAAAAAAAAATAATACAGGCCTCCTGTGCAAACATTCACGATATCCTCATCAAGGTTACTTCATCCACTAAAGTCAAAGGCCCAAAGCAGAGGCTGTCACCTGGCTCAACACTTTCTGGACATAGACTTAGCAAAGCATTTAAGCAACCAAGCATTTTAAAACAATACAAGCGAGCTGATAATCATATGATAAATAAGCTTATAACCTTATATAACCTCCTTATCTCTACACTCATTGTCCATTTTCTCAGTTCCACGTACCATATAACTGTACTTTGTAGTTCTACAATTACAGACTGTAGTCCATCTGTTTCTCTACATACTTTGTTAGTCCCATTTACTCTGTTCTCTAATGATCAGGACCGCCACAGGACCAGCACAGATCAGGTACTATTTGGGTGGTGGATCATTCTCAGCACTGCAGTGACACTGA
>JAOVVH010000010.1:6322164-6333025 GCA_028566435.1 Scorpiodoras heckelii
AAGGTCTTCTATTTTTGCTCATTTGTCACATTTAAATGTTTTAGATCATCAAACTAACTTTAATACAAGATAAAGACCTTGTGAAGGAATTATTAATAAAGCATGGTCCAGCTATGACCACTAATAACCACCTACATCACCCATGTGAAAAAGTTAACCACATTCAACTGACTACTAGGTTCAGTTTCACTAGTCACACCCAGGCATGATTACGCTACGCCTTAATGAGCCTAAATATCACTTAAATAGGACCTGTCTGGCAGTGTGAAGCAGGTTAGAAGGTCTCAAAAAGCAGCACAGAAATTTGAATACAGAAACTAAACAAAGTCACTGAAATCTACCAGTCTGCAAAGGCTCTGGGACTCCAGCAAACCACAGTGAGAACCATAATCCACAAATGGAGAAAATGTAGAACAGTAGTGAACCTTCTCATGAGTGGCCGGCCTACCAAAATTTCTCCTCCAAACTCCTCCATGTTGTCGCAGGCCTCACTTGCGTCAGCTACAGTCAATGTACATGATTCCACAATAAGTAAGACACTGGGCAAAAATGGCATCCAAAAGAACACAAAGGCTCGTCTCACATTTGCAAAAAAAAACATCTAGATGATCCACATGCCATTTGGTATAATATTCTGTGGACTGATGAGTCAAAGGTGGAACTTTTTGGAAGACACGGGTCCTGTTACATCCTGCATAAAGCCAACACTGCATTCCACCACCATACCTAAAGTCAAACATGGTGATGGTAGTGTGATGGTTTGAGGCCGCTTTGCTTCTGCAGGATCTGGACGAATTTTTATAATCGATGGAACCACGAATTCTGCTCAGTATCAGAAAATCCTGAAGGAGAATGTGCACCATCAGTTTGTGACCTAAAGCTCAAGCACAGGTGGGTTATGTAGAAGGACAATGATCTAAAGTGCACAAATATGTCCACCTCTGAATGTCTCAAAAGAAACTAAATTAAGCTTTTATAGTGGCCAAGTCAAAGACCAGACTTGAATCTCACTGAGATGCTGTGGCAAGACCTTAACCAGACAGTTCAGACTCGAAAACCCTCCACTGTACCCAAAATAAGATAATTCTGCAAAGAAGAGTGGGCCAAAATTCTTCCACAGCAATGTAAAAGGGTGGATGGCACAAACCATTGTTTAGGAAGCAATTACTTTTTCACGTTAGTGATACAGGTTTTGAATAAATCTTTATCTTCAATAAATGGAATGATTATTTAAAAGCTGTGTTTTGTGTTTACTTCTGTCTTTATCTTGTATCTAAATTAGTTTGATGATCTGAAAAATTTTAATGAGACAAATTATCAAAAATAGAAGAAGGGGCAAATACTCTGTCACAGAACTGTATATAAAATAGTTCAATGGAACCATTACCTGTAAGCATAAACAATATGAACATTTAGAGATACAAAATCCTTGATAGTAATACCAAACTATCATTACTATGTTTGTATAGCATGATATACAGTATAGCATGATACTCCAAAGATTCTAGGCTCCAAACATTAAAACAACTGGTTCATTTCTGGGTTTTCCTACTACTGGCTCTTCCAGACCAATGTCTGAGTTTTAACAAACCTTAATAAACTCCTCCAGCTTGGAGCTGTCCTTCAGTTTGGTGTAGCAGTTGAGGAGCAGTGTGGTGTGATCTGCATTCGCCAGAGATTGCCTGTGGAGGGCCTGCAGGTATGCAGTAAGATTGTGTATTCTCTGAGCATCCAGGAACTTACGAATGACATACGAGGGCTCCAGTTTCCCAATGGTTCTACAAAAAAAAGCAATTGTAGTTGTGGTTACTCATGTTTGGAGTATAAGTAACCAGTGAATTTAGGAATTTTGTCAGTTCACAATAAGAACTCTTACCGGATATACTGTTGGATAGCTCCATCATGGTCCCCTTTGATATACAGATGATCTCCATACTGTCTAAATATCTCAGAAAGACCATCATTATCCAGATGCTGACTCTTTGCTAGGTTAATTGCCATCACAAACAGATTTTTCTTAAACAGCATCTGTGAGCAAGAGGATACAATATTTATTTGCTGATTTTAGTATCACTAGTGTAGTTGAGCAATTTTTTTTATGAACTTACAAATGTTACTGATAGTCATATGATTGGAATTTACTAAAGTAAATTTTACTCTGCAATATGTAGTATTTGTAACAAGACCCAATATCTAACAGGATAAAGCAGTGTAATTATACAATCAGCAGACCTCTAGCTTTGTCTGGGTGTCCTTCTCTTGTAGCATAAACATCTTTCCATCTCTCGTCAGGATGTAAAATGAGCCCCATTCTGCCAGGACGTCTATAATGTCATCAAATGGTGCACTGAAGGCAATGAACTTATTGTCCAGGTCATATATTGTCAAGACCTGCTTCTCTGTTGGAGACAACTGTCTAGACCCAAAGTCAGGCCTACACAAGAGGATAAAAATAAGATATAACATTTTAGTATTATGTTATAACCATGTTCCAACTAGTTAACGTTTGTCTATTTGTCCATTAGATATGTGGGACTACTACAAATACAAAGCTTCCAAAACTGAAATGGATGTTACTTTGGTAAAAATGGATGTCAGTGAACACAAGTGATTCCTACTTGTTAGGAGACTTGATGTCGCGGGAAATCAGCAGTAAGTAGCCCCGGTGCCAGTGCGCCAGGATTTTATGTCCTTCAAAGGCAAAGCATGGTCCTCTTTCATCAGGCTGGTACAAATACACACAGTCATCACCTGCGACAATGAACTGTGAGTCCTGGGAGGGGTCTGTGAGGGCGGAGCAGCGCAAAGAACAGCCACGGGTGTCCAGCTCTACACGAGGATACTCTTTGGAAGACAAGGTGTAACACTGACAACACAACAAACAAAAGCAGATAATACTGAGTAAAGTAAGATTTCACCGACACATTGCACAGATCCAGCTCAAATAAATGAAGGGAATAAGGACAAGAACCACTACTCACACAACTAAAGCATACCTGTACTTTCTCAAGAGTAGCCACAAACAAGTGGGTGACTTTTCCTGCCTGGCGGAAAGCCAGACCTGTGACAGGACAGCTTCCCTCATGCAGGGTGAGGGTTTTACTGTGTCTGTCTCTGGTGATGTCGCCTTTAGTCAAAACTACACTTCCATCTGTAAAGCCTGAAAACCACATCACATTTAATCCATCGATATTTTCATATTCTGTCTTTACATTTAGGTTCATTTTTATTTGACAAGTAACATAAGTAAGCTTACAATAGCCACTTTTACCATTTCTTTGCAGCTACATTTATTGGCAATTTTATCAGGTAAACCTGTAATGTAGATTAATTTTGTATGTAAACAATAACTGTAACTGCTGCTGTGTAGGGGGAAAAGTATCATATCTCAATTCTCAGAGCATTTTGACAAAACAGTTAGTGGTAGTTTGCAAGCAAACTGCCAGCAATACAGTAGTGGTGAGTACTCACTGAGCATTTTATTATAACACTGTACTAATACTGGGCCTCCCTTTGCACTCAGATCAGCCTCAGCTCTTTCTTGGCCTGGATTCCAAGATGTTGGAAACATTCCTATGAGATTCTGGTCCATGGTGACATGACTGCATCACACAATTCCTGCAGATTTTTCAGGTGCACTTTTATGCTGTGAATCTTCTGTTCTACCACATCCCAAAGGTGCTCTGTTGGATTCAGATCTGGCAACTGGGAAGGCCATTGAAGAACACTGAACATGTTCATGAAATTACACCGAGATGAATTCTGCTTTGTGACATGATGCATTATCATGCAGGAAGTAACCATTAGAAGACAGAAAATTGTTGACATTGGTCAGCAACAAGACTCAAGGCCCAAAAAGTGTCAAGAAAACATTCCCCACACCATCACACCACCTCCACCAGCCTGGGTCTAGGGATTCATTCTGTTGTTGGCAAATTCCGACCCTACCATCTGTGTGCCTCGGCGAAAATGGTTATTCATCAGGCCAAGCTTTGCTTTTCCAGCCCTCACCTGTTTTGGTGACTCTGTTCCCACTGCAGCCTCAGCTTTCTGTTCTTGGAACGCACAATGGTCTTTTGCTGTTACAGCCCATCTGCCTCAAAGTTCAATATGTGCATTCTGAGATGCTTTTCTTCTCACCACAATTGTACAGTGTAGTTATCTGAATCATTGTAGCCTTTGTCTCAGCTCGAACCAGTCTCATTCTCCACTGATCTCTCTCATCGACAAGTTTGTTTTCCTCACAATGCTGCTCACTACATTTATTTTTCTTTATTGCACCATTCTGAGTAAACTCTAGATATTGCTGTGCATGAAAATCCCCGGAGATAAGTAGTAAGAGAAACACTCAAACCAGCCCATCTGAAACCAACAATCATGCTATTGTCAAAATCACCGAGATTACATTTTTCCCCTCATTCTGAAGGTTGTTGTGAAATAACCTGAAGCTGCTGGCCCATATCTGCATAAATTTATGAAGTGTACTGCTGCCACATGATTAGAGAGATCAGATTAGATAACTGCATGAATAATTAGGTGTACACAAATTCCTAATAAATCAAACCAGTGAATGTATATATATTTTTTAAACTATTGATATTTTATTTAATGTCCACATGGTGTATAAAAAAAAAACAGCTATAGTGTCTAACAAACTACACCTACTTTGTGAGTGGATTAACAAAGGTATGGTAAGCGGATTAACTAATGAACTAGCCCATAAAAATACAGAGCATTTAAACATCTCGATCTCAACCCCGACACCAACATGGACAGTAATGTTACTGAATGAAAACATGAACGAGACCAAGACCGTACCTATGGCCATGAAATTGAGGTTCTCGTGAACACTGAGACAGGACACTTCTGCAGGTTTGTTTCCAGGAATGGCTGGGAAGATACGAGTGCACAGAGGACTGCCACTGTCTCTCTTATCCATGTTCCACACCTTTACCTGATTCACAGGTGTACACAGACAGACAAAACATGGACATGCATGTACATCAATCTCTTAAACTAAGGGTGAAATAAAAATATTCCTGCAGATCTTCAGCTTTTCAATGACACAAGTAAAGGATTTACCAGTGGATTAATGCCATGTTCGTCCTGACCCACTGACACCAGGATGCTGTGTTGTTTCAGCTGGTACAGGTGTGTGACCCGCAGTTTATATGCCTGGAAGGAGGTCAACTGCAACGATCGCGATAAGAACCAGATTTGACCTTCCATATGTACATCAGAGGAGTTAAGAAAATCAGGGAGATTTTCAACACACAAATTTACCTGATTACAAACTAAGGATACGTATTTAGCTACAGAGTCGACACTAATCATCACGCATATTACTTTCTGGGTAAAGACCAGGTACATTTTTGCTAACCGTACAAACGGAGTGTGAAATAGTGTAAATCATTCAGAAAGACTAGATGTGATGGATGAAACCTGAACATTTACTGTAACTGGTCCTGCCCCTGCTACAGGACGCTAGCTGGCCATATGAAGCTATCCAGCTCAAAAACAAACATGAACATGGCATTAAAGGATATCTCCGAGAACGACATGTCCGCGGCCCGAGTCACAAGCCGATATGCCAATCGGCAGCGCGAAGTTTTTCCCATTCTCACTCGGATCTTTCACCGTCTCTTTATCAAAAAACACAAATCGCCTCCACTGCAAGAACGCAGCCATTTTATCACCGAGCTCTGTTCAAATCATGTGACTTACGGTAAGGGTCACGTGAGCAGGCCCGGGTTCAAGTTTAGTGCATTGAATTCATCCACTTTACTCCAGTTTTTTCAACCTATATCATACTTCAGATTAATAATAATAATAATAATAATAATAATAATAATAATAATAATAATAATAATAATAATAATATATCACGCTGTGTTTAGTAATACAATGTTCCCAGAATATTTTATGGTTTTCTGATTAAGTAATTAATAAAAAAAATGGAAATGGAAACATCCTAATGTTTGTGAATTTTTTTTTTTGCAAGGATACAATAATCAGGAGTGACAGTTGTTAAGGAAATAAAAACCTAATCGTACTATTTCACAATTTCGTAATATTTCAGAATAAGTCACAAGAAACTTAGAGTGCAACTAATTTTACTTTCATGAATAATAATAATTGAACAAAAGCCTAATTTCCTAATATACTGTTCTACATTTACGACATTGTTACGACAATTATACTTGTTTTTTTTTCTTAGCAGAAAGATATTCCTTTTCACTAATTTAACATTTGATCATGTAAGAAGCTAAATGAACTAAGACAAAAATATTTTTGTAAATATGACATCTGTTCAATAGCAGCATGACATAGCCTATTTGTGATTCAAATAGCCTTTAAAGTAAAACTTTCTGCAAACAATCTGACACAGATTTGTCACCTTGAATAACATGTATCCTGAGCTACAATAGCAAACATCTCTGTATGTCTGTTCCATCATTACCAGCTTTGCCTGATGTCACGAAACCACCAAACGAGTCGGGAAATCACTAAACAAGTCCTGAACTAGATGATGTATTAAGGACCATGGGCCATGTTTGGTCAACTAAAACAGTTTTATGGCATTATTGACCACTATAGATGTGTCTAGTGTATGGAGAAGACTGTGCTGGATATAAAAGCAAATAACGCTGGGGAAAGCATGAAATCTGTGTCGTAATACAATGTGTCCACCTTAAAGCCTTCTGTGCACTACATCGCTCGATCTCTTCAGTGAAAAAAACAGTAAAAGGATTGCCTTTTTAAGAATTATATGCTGTCTTTGTCAAGTAAACATAACACACTTTCATCAGTGTGTTGCAGTCGTGCCACACTGAAATGCATTCACTGTTCAGTCACAACCCTAAACTATACTCGGGGGCGTGGCTTTAAAAGGGGCAGGAAGAAGGGCGTCATTTTCCAGAAAACATTTCAGTTTACATAAAGGAAACGCCTTTATAATTATTATTATATTATTGGTTCATTTCTTTATTCTTACTGCATTGGTTGTTGATCCCTTATTCACCCAAAGTTACTGCTAAAACACGATAACGTTGTTAATATGAATATAGAACATACAGTAGTATTGTACTGTAACTACGATACACTACGATAAACCACATCAAAAGCATCGTTAGCAGCATTTAAACTACAGATCGTCGCATAAATAATCAGTAAAATGTCTGCGACGTTATCTGAACGCCTATTTATTTAACGTGGACCAATCAAATACGTCTGTGTGTGAACTACCTGACCATTCACGTTGCGCTTGGCACGTGGACCAATCAGAGCGGCGGATTTTGGCCATAAGGGGGCGGGGCGAGCAGTCTATCGGGGTCAACGCTTAAGTCGCGGAACAGCGAGGCGTGTGGATCCAATGAGATCACGCCGCGTCCAGGGCCCGGTGTCCGCGACGAGCCGGTGACTGCTGTAGCGCTGATATCAGGACTGAGCTGTGCAGCGTGACTATAAAACCCCGCCGCCGCCGCGTGGGTTTCACTCAGTCGGCATTAATCTGACATTTACCACTGAACAGTATTGAAGTCTGAGAAGCGAACTAGGAGCGTTTCTTATTGTACACGCTGTCAGAGAAGCTTCACCTGCACCACTCATTCAGTCACGGTATAAAAACTTGTTCCCACTAAAGGTAAGTTTCGCCACGGTTTATTTTTAGCTTGAGCTCTATGAACTTACCATTGGTTATGTTAGTTAACATCTATGTATAGGTATGTTCATGTATTTCCGGTTTCCATCTTCAGATCTAGTCAGCGTTATAAGATCTCTCTCTCTCTTTTTTTTTTTTTTTTACGTCTGTGAATCCGCTAGCTAGGTTAGCTAAGCGGAAACTGCTAATAGCTTGTAATTAACGCTCTTTATTGATACTTGCATCAGGTCACGCGTTCATCCTTTGTATATCTAACATGATCAGTGAGCAGTAGGATTGTGTAAGCGTGATGAATTGACTTGAAGCCTCCGGGTTTATTGTGGAGCTCTGATGGACTTCCAGGCTCCAGGATCCGTTGTTCGGTCAGCTTTTGTGTGCGTCATTATTAGACAAAGCAGGCAACAGGACCAGAAGTTTCCACGCTCAGGTGTTGCTCTGTCCTGCTTGTTAAAGCTGTTAGTTAAGTTAGATCTCTTAACAATCAACTGTTTTCAAAACTAATGCATGTATTTAATGAGTACATGATGATTCATTCATGGCGTATCAAAGCAGTATCTGTGTTCGATGGCTACATCATGTGCACCACCGTAATCAGATCCACGTGTTTAGAGCAGTATCGTATGGAAGTTGCTCTTTTATACTGACCCTAGATCAGTTTTGCTATTTGTCTTTGGTTAGAGGAAACGGATCGTGCTTGTGCATGAGGGAGAAGCTTCTGTATAGTAAACTCTCCTCAGTTGTACCTGTTTCTGTCTGGATGATGTGCATCTTTTATAGCTCAGGTGTGTTCAGCTGGAGTCAGGCACAGCTTGGTATTTTTTATTAAATTTTTTTTCCTGCATTCAGACATATGTTAAGTCATCAGTTGATTGCCCGGTTTCCTTGGTGTGCTCCAGTTGGGAAATCTTAATGGAGTCCTGCGCTAGATGATAATAATAAAAGGACCATGGGTAGTCATGACGGTCATGATTTTCACGGCTTAAACAGCAATGTGGGTTGCTCCAGCTGTACTGACTTCTAACAGCTGTTGTGTTTCTTTCTTTCTTTCAGGTCTACGATGAGGGAAAAGCTGTCGTTACTGGCGTTGTTCTGCCTTGCCCTAGTACTCCTTCCTTCTCCATCAGGTGAGGCACTAACTACAACCATCCGAGGCTTAGATTTGGAGCTTTGTCGGTGCATGTACACCAGAACAGCATACTCGTTATAAGAGAAAACAGACTGTCTTGTCAATTCATTATGTAAGCTGCTTATCCTGCTACTGCGTCGCGGGGAGTGCTGGAGTGCAACCTATTGGTAGGGAGGCAGGGGAACACCCTGGACAGCTCACCAGTCCGTTGCAGGGCAGACACATGGACCGACACATTCACACACTTATACCTAGCGGCAATTTAGTGTGTCAAGTTCGCCTGCATCTCTTTGGACTGTGGGAAGAATCTGGAGCTCCTGGTGGAAACCCACGCAGACACAGGAAGAACATGCTAACCACATATTTGAAAGGGCCCTGACTCGGCCTGGGTGCTTGCCAATGTGCCACCCTCTAGTGTCACTAGTTTTGCTAAAAAAAAAAGAAAAGATTATGTTCTGGTCATAAGCTGCATTACTGCATTTTGGATGTTTGCAGCCATAATCAGTGTTGTGTATTCACTGTTACTGCTTACTTTGTCAGCAGTTTTAAAACAGAGATTTTCAGATTTTACATTTTTCTGAATTGAAGTGTCCTAATCATCACTGTTTTCTATTGAACAGATGCAGTTGCTGTGATGTCTGTAGACCTCGGAAGCGAATGGATGAAAGTAGCTATAGTGAAGCCTGGAGTGCCGATGGAAATCGCTCTGAACAAGTATGAAGCCTGAAAAGCCCTCTATCCAGCATGTTATCCTTTTTTCTCTTTGAAAGTCTCTTGTATATTTTTGTTTGTTGTCTTCAGGGAGTCCAGGAGGAAAACTCCAGTTGCTGTATGCTTAAAGGAAAACGAAAGACTTTTTGGGGACAGTGCTATGGGAGTGGTAAGTCCTTTTCTGACAGTTTTGCAACTACATTTCCAAGTCTGAAATCCAGCCCGTGACGTTTAATTGAATTTGAATGTGTGCTCATTTCAGTCTGTGAAGAATCCCAAAGTGGTGTACAGGTATCTCCAGAGCCTCTTGGGAAAGACTGCTGATAACCTGCAGGTTAAGCAGTATCAGAAACACTTTCCTGAACACCAGGTACTTCGAGATGAAAAGAGGGGAACGGTGTATTTCAAATACTCTGAGTGAGTAATCTGTCATTTCCATACATATAGATTGTTTATGCTGGGTTGGAATATACACTCATTGTCCACTTTATTAGGCACTGCACTTTCATGTGTTTATCTAAACCTTCAATCATGTGGCAGCACAGTGTATAAAATCACACAGATACAAGTTATTGTTCACGGCAAACTTCAGAGGGGGGGGCAAGTGTGATCTGTGACTTTAACTGTGGTGTGTGTGTTGGTGCCAGATGGGCTGGTTTGACTTTCTCTCCTGGGATCTTGGGATTTTCACACACAACAGTCTAGAGTTTACACAGAATGGTGTGAAAAACAAAAAACACTGAGCTTAACATTATTACAAAATCACTTTAAATATTTTTATTGAGCAATTACAAACAATTAAAGTAACTTGGAAATGAGGGGAAAAATGAAACAAGGAGTGAAAATGTCTAAGCAGTTGTTACAATGAGTAGTACTGTAGTTATAAAAGGATTGATGCCTGATGATGGTCACAATTAGGGCTGGGAGCTACATCACAAATGTGTAAATATTTGGTACTATTTTACACACAGTATAGAAAATGAGATTATTCATTATATCGAGTATGCCTAGGCTACACAGGTTAGCGTCCGTGTGTGTTTAAAACAGAGCACAAAAGCATTGTATATCATGCACACAGACACACACCATATTGGCCCACCATTGTTGGTGTATGGTGCTGTAGTAATTTTCACCACATTCATCATGCTCACTCTGGTCTACCTCAGTGATAACTGATAAGTCAGTCAAAATGAAGGAAAACAAAACCAGTTGCCAGATTTAAATCCAAAAAAGAACATGCTTGTGTCATTTGTGTGGAAATGGTTTAGTTTCTGGAGGGGTGATGCTCAGTAGAGTAGATTGTTCTGCAAAGTATGCGCTAAAAACGTTGCAACTAAAGTTAGCAGTCTCAAACTATATCATCC
>JAOVVH010000010.1:6392263-6403677 GCA_028566435.1 Scorpiodoras heckelii
TTAGGTCACAAACTGACGGGCGAACATTCTCCTTCAGGATTTTCTGATAGACAACAGAATTCATGGTTCCATCAGTTTCACTGTAGGTATGATGTTCTTATGGTGGAACGTGGTGTTAATTTACACCAGATGTAACAGGGCCCTTGTCTTCCAAAAAGTTCCACTTTTTGACTCATCAGTCCACAGAATATTATCCCAAAAGTCTTGTGGGCAATCTAGAGGATTTTTTTTCAAATGTGAGACGAGCCTTTGTGTTCTTTTACGTCAGCAGTGTTTTGCGCCTTGTAGCGCTCCCATGGATGCCATTTTTGCCCTGTGTCTTTATTATTGTGGAATCATGTACAAAGACTGTAACTGAGGTAAGTGAGGCCTGCAGGTCTTTAGATGTTCCTCTGGGTTCTTTTGAATCTCAGTAGTTTGGGCACTCCTGGAAAGGTTAACACTCAGGTTTTCTCCATTTGTGGATAGCGGCACTCACTGTGGTTCTCTGGAGTCCCAGAGCCTTAGCAATGGCTTTGTAACCCTTTCCAGACAGGTAGATTTCAGTGACTTTTTTTTCGTATCTGTATTTCAATGTCTTTTTAATGTGGCATCATGTGCTGCTTTTTGAGACCTTCTAGCCTGCTTCACATTGCAGACAGCTTCTATTTAAGTGATGTTTAGATTCAGCAGGTCTGACATGATCATGCCAGGGTGTGGCTACTGAAATTAAACACAGTAGTCAATTCAATTTGGCTTGATTTGGTAGCTAAGGGGGCAATTACTCTTTCACCTGGGTGAAATAGGTTTTCACAAAATTTTGAAATTCGAAAATGGGAATGATCATTTAAAAGCTATATTTTGTGTTTACTTCTGTTGTCTTTATCTTATATTAAATTTAGTGTGATGATCTGAAACATTTAAATGTGACAAATTAACAAAAGTAGAAGAAATTGGGAAGGGGGCAGATACTTTGTCACAGCACTGTATGTTGGTTGCATAAAGTATTAACCCTTCTGGTACAATATTTGGTACAAGCACTTTTGGCTCCAATTACAGCTGCAAGGCTCCTGGAATATATCTCAATCAGCTTTGCACATCTGGATCCTAATGTTTGGGCTCTTTCATTTTGGCAAAATTCCTCCAACTCTGTCAGATTGGATGGAGACTGTTGGTGAACAGCTGTGGCTGTGGAAATCTGTATTGTTCTCAGGATCATGAGCAGTGTTGTATTTCTGCCAAGCATAATGCGTTGTGTCACAGCTAAAAAGAACCAGGGAGCTTTTTTTTTTAATGTTTGGTGATTTTTCAAAATGCCTTTTGGCAAATATAGATTGGCTTTCTTTCATAAAGCCCAGCTACTATTTTGAAAGGTCCTGGGTATGCTTGTCAAGTCCAGCTCCTTCTGGGTCACCCACAGCTTCTTGCTTCTCTGTCTAATGCTTCTTTTGGTGGGAGATGTCCTCAAGGCAGACATGTGGTTGTATCATATTCTTTCCATTTTATGGATGTAATGGTGTTCTGTGGTATGATCAGAGTTTTGGATGATATTTTTTATAACCAAAGAGAGATTTTCCAGAACTTTGTCAAAGACTTGTTTTGATAGCTCCTTGTTCTTCACGATGCTGGTTGTTTGGTTCTATAACAAATTCATGTTTTTGCAAACTAGCAATGTGACTTGCTAACTAAAACTAATTTAAGGGCTTCATAGCAATGGAGGTGAATTACCTTTTTACGTTTTTATCTGTAAATGATTAGTACTGAATATCAATAAATATACTGATTTTACTTTCATATTAATGGTTATTTTGTTTAGATTTATGGCAGAAAATCCCAATTAATCAGCTCCATGTGTGTGTGTGTGTGTGTGTTTAAAAAAAAAACACAGGTATGCCTACACACTATCCGTATTGAAAATTCAATATAAAGCCGCGCGTTCCTAGTGCGCATGTGCAAGATAGCGTCGCAGCTCTGTCACCATGGCAACGTTCACACGCAAGGCCAAGCCGGGTGAGAAGTGTTTGGAACGGCTCACTGTATTTACGTTGTTAATTAACGATTAGGTATTGATTATAGTGTAAAAAAATATATGTTTCATTGTAACTGAACTCTGTTTGTAGATTATGACGAAGAATATCTCTATCTGGATTAGATTAGATAAGTTCTAGCTAGTTTCGGTATGTAGCTAACTAGCCTATATTAGCTAGCGTTCACCTGGTAAGCGTTAAATAATTAGCTGGCTCGTTTGTCAGCGTTTCTGCCTGATGTCATTTTATCGAGAGTGTGTGCTGTGTTGTGTAATTTTGGAGTCGATCCGATTTATCGTTTTTAATAAATTCGAGTTGAAAAAAAAGTCAAAATTTCACATAGGAATGAATGGGCCCCACCTGCAGTCACGTGACCAGGCCCCATAGGTCACGTGAGCACGCCCCAAGACCCCCTCACCCCCACCCCACCCGCCGCCGCAGGTCATTGATGACATTACAATAGACTGATTTCTGCACTTTTCAAGCACTATGTATTAACCTTCAGGAAATGCAGATCTAGTCTGTGAATGCTGATTCAGTACATCTTCCGCAATGGACAACAGCAACACAGATGGTGGGGATTTATACAGGTCTGATAAGGATAACAGAGACATTAAATCTGATCAGACCTGTGACGGTAGACCAAGCGAAGAAGATGCACCCCATGATCTTTGGGACTCCTTAGAATCAGACACTGAGAGCTTGGTGCAGGAAAAAGCTTACCAGAGAGCCTTGCATAAGCGCATACTGACCGGTTTTGGTGACAACAGTTCATCTTTTAATGACAACTTTCACATCACCGAGAGATCGGAGCATGAAGAGGGCTTTGATCCACAACCTGGTAACCCTGAAACACGTGGAGGCCAAAACACCAAGTTTTCAAGGTAGCCTATCTAATTTAAAGGGTACTGTAGCTACATAATCTGTTTAGTGCCTTGTAGCCACTGCCATTTATGTTATCCATATATATGACATGTAACACCTTCTGACTCGTAGACTATCACCCTATTTTGTGCTCTAGATGTCTGTTAGGAAGTTTATTGGGATTCATACTTGGTTCACTGATATAAGGAAGGCTAGGAAGCTTATACTCCAAAAGCCCCCTGGATGGACTTTGTTTGCCTCTGTTTTTCAGCCTTATTAACACTCCTTTTGTATTTACATTATGAGAAGATGTGAAAGCGTTATAATGAAAACAGTGGACAGCCTAAATCCTAAATATTCATGTCATTATCTGAGATTCTACATCAACATGAATGCCCTGTTGTGTATAATACACTTTATTGTACCATCATTAATGGATGTGAGTAATTAGGCTCTCTGAAACAGACTGAGTAAACAATGACAGTACCTGACGCAGCCTAGATCATTCCCGAAATGATGAGACCTTTTTACTGAAGAGCGGCCTGGGAAACATAATGGAAATGATTAACAGCTTGTATTCACTTGCCTAATAGGTAATGACAGTCTTTGAAAATGATGTTGGAGTACACGCATTTTAATTCATTTGAAAGACCTCTAATTTTGGCACTTTCCATATAACTACCCTCATTTAAAGGAAATTAGATTTTTATTCTGCAGAAGGTTATCACAATAAGTCCATTAAAAAAAGCAGATGCTTTGTTCTGTTTTAAATAGGAGGCCTTTGTGTGCAACAGATGCACAGATGCTGGAATCTGAAGTGTTAATCGCGGCATCTGTCTCAACTCTTTCAGCGTAAACAGAATGAGTTTATTATTATTTTCATTAATGCATTCATCTTCAGTAACCATTTGATCCTGGCCAGGGTCACAGTGGACCTGCATGGGAAATACACCCTGGGAAATACACCCTGGGAACACACCCGAGTCCACTACCAGGATTGTCTTTATTCAATTATTTTATTTGTGTAATAGATCAAAATCTAATACAAAATATTACAGACATTCATTTCTGAATAACCATTAAACAATATGCTTTTCTTTAGAAACTGACACAAATAACTAGATTTTAGCTCTTTCTGATGAAAAACATTTGGTTGTAGACCATTTGAATAATTTGTTTTCCATGTTTTCACCTAATTTTATTTTACCTGATAACAGCTGTTAGTACATCCTCTATCCTCAAATTTGTACTTCCTTTGTATCTATTTGATTGATCTAAATATAAGTTCTTGGTACTGGCCTTATATTTTTAACCCAGATTTTTACCCATATTCTCATTCAAATAAAAGAAAATTACATTGACAGTGTATTACATTGTGTTTGCTGTATTTGGAGATTTCTGTGTTGTGGAAGTAGGAACCTGTATCACTGTTTAAAAGAAGCAAAGTGCAGTGTTTTGGCTACGACTAGTTTTTTTTTTTTTAAGTAACTCGAAAAGCTTTGAGTGGGTTTTCGTATGTTAAGGAGCCTACACAGCTGTGAGCCCACACTGCATTCTCAAGCTCATTTCATCGAGTCATTACTGAGTCATTCGCTGCCCCCTTGCCCTCCTTGGTTGAAGAGCTGTACGCCTCGCCAGCGCTGTATTTGGCATCATGAGACGTGAAGAGCATCTTGTCGCATTCAGAGCTGTGCAACAAAGAGGCACTCTTCTAATTATTTTAATGAGATCTTTTCATCCCGTGATGCAAGGAGCACATTAGGTAGCAATTTCAACCTATTTTATACCCTTGAATCCTGCCATTTCCAAAACTATGGTGCAATTGTGGGCTCTAGACCCTTAGCGATTAGGGGCTAAGCTGGGGGGAAACACAAGGATGAGGCAAAAGAAATGAAAAGCATATCTTTTAGGATGTGATAGACCATTTGACTCTATGATATTTGCATATTTATTTCAGTTTGCTTTAATGGTTCTTGGTATAGTAATCTCACACCTGGACTTAGGTTACATATGATGTCTCTTTAATGACTGTACTTCTCCAAAATTCCAGACAGATGCCTCCTTGTGATGGATATGCTGATTTGCGCTATGATCCAGACTGGAGAAAGAAACTGGCCAGATCTGAGTATGTCCAGACCAACCTCTTCTTCGACTCCAATGAGGATACTGGAGACACACTGAGACATGCAGGACATGTGTCTCCAAGAGAAAGACATGAATATTTAATAGTCCATAGTCCTGTTTCATCTGAGATGGACGCTGTTCACCCCAAAGCACTGCTGTCCTCCTTTCACCTCCATCTACCAGAAGTCCAAGACACAGTGCTGTCAGTACCGCAGAGCTCACCTGCGTCCTCGGAGAGCATGCCACATTCAAATTCTAGCATAACCATGAAGGATAAATGCCGAGTTAACTACCAGCAAAGTGCTGCTGGAATCCTACCCCTTTCTTCTCTACAACAGAGGCAGCAGGTACAAAGTGTGAGGCAGCATAACGGAGAGAGTCAAAGCATTGCTCAGGAAAAAAATATAGAAAAGCTTTACTCCGAAGCCATGCAGAGGAGACACTCCAAAAAAGTACGACCAACCAAGCCGCGAGAAGATATAGTGGAGCGTAATAAAACCACTCTGGGTGTGAACAATCATAAACAAGGGTCATATCTGAATGCATATGTGCAAAGAGGAGTAAAACAAGATGACGTAAATCAGGTATGTCTTTATTTATAATTGACCAAAGTTATTATATTTACTATTGAGTTTTTTAATAGTTATCAGCCTTTTTGTTAGATAACTTGAATTGTTTTAATTCAAACCTCAGTGAGTCTATAAATAATGGACCAATGGTCTATGATTTATTGATGGGTACAAGACCACTTATACTGAGTCCAAGTTAAGACCAAGAACCTTAAAGGGTTTAGTCTTATTCAAGACCAAGACTTTTTGATTTAGGGATGGTCATGACAGTGTCTAGACTGATATTTTGGAGGAGGCAAGACCAAGTCGAGACGGAGACCTTAAAAGATGTCTATTTTTGCTAGAATCACCGCCATTATCTATAAATGCATTATCTATAAATGCATAGTCAATACAATGTGAATTGCTTGATTAATTGTATTAATTTTTTTTATTAATGTGTATATTTATTTTTAGAGTATGAAAAATGGAAAAGTTTATCATTGTCACTGTGGTGGGGGGAAATGGTCTTGAGGTCTCCCTCTGAAATTACAAGCCATACCAGTCTATTCCAAGACCAGTTCAAGATCATGTAAAATTGCTTTCCATTCTGAGATGAGGCTAAGTGAAAAGGTAGTCTTGAGACTGGTCTTGAGACCAAGACTGGAGCCAAGAACTACAGCACTACTGTGATTAGAAAGTTCCAGAGCAAAAAAAAAACAACAACCAAAAACTCTAGGGGTTCAATAAATATATTATTATTACCGTACACATTTGAATAATGTGCCTAGTATTTAAAGAGATGTTTTTTTATGTTCATAAAATTAATCTGTTCTGATGGGGTCTGTGAAATTTGTTTTACTGTTACACAAGTCACTGGCTTTAAAATGTTTGGGAACCTTAGACATATAGACCTATTTCTGGGCAGTTTTGATTAGGTTAATATGTTTGTAATGAAACTGGGAGGCAGATAAACAAGGTCATCCCTGGTCACGTCATAATCTCCAGTGTTTATGTTGTATGTATTCTCTCACTGAACCACTAGAGGCTGCAATAACACAGCACTTTTCATTCTCCTCAGCCAGCTTCCAATTTCTATGGTTCTCTTTCTGTCTTCTTTCACCATGGCCTGAAAGACCACAAACAGGATTACTTAAATCCCATTTTATTGCTTTTTTTTTTTTTTTAATCATTTGTCTATGTATATTAATGGGGTTGCCATGTGTTGGGTTTCCACCCACTGTCCAAAAACATGCCAGTAGGTGGATTGGTTACTTTAAATTGCCCGTTCATGTGAATGAGTGTGTAAGTGTCCGTGTGCATGGTGCCCTACAGTGGACTGGTATTCTTCCTCCTTGCATCCAGTGTTTCACAGAAATGCTCCTAATTCACCATGACCCTGACCAGATAAATCAGTTGCTTAAGATAAATGAATGAATAATAGATTTGTAGATCCTGCACTAGGAGAAACCCATTGTGTGCTACTGACACCTTGCACGCACATAAAAGGCACAAAACTGTTGACCTCAATGTGTAATCATAAATTTGCGTTGCAAATTTTTTTATTCTTTTTTTGTGAGCTATTTTGATTCACAGTCACCTTTTTAAATCCATTGTAAGCAGATGTCTGCATTGTTTCGGCTCAACAAGTGTGCCATATTTGATATGACCTGACCTGTATCGTTGTTATTTTATTTTTTTTTAAATCTGAATGTACAAGTGACCTTGCTATTGTCATGGTCCTGCTATGAAAGGGAATAAGCAGCCTAATCTAGCTGTAGCTCAGAAATTAATTTGGCAGACACTGGGAGCAGAAAAGGGAATAGGAAGCATGTCTGTCTATGTAGTGCCTATTATGAATTGATCTGCACAACAGTAGCTATTAAGAACATCAGAGAGGCATGGTTACCAATAGGCTCTTAGCTATCAGTGCACCTGGCCCTGCCGTGTAATTGGCAGCCTCAGTCTGTCTGTGGGCTGCACTAAATGAGGATTTGCAACATTTCAGGCCTTTCCTGTCCCATCTGAGCCCATACCCACCTTAATCTCTCATGTCAGATACATTAGCATAGTGAAGAGCCGTTAGCATTGTGACACGCTAAACCGAGCAAAGGTTTTCTTTCCTAAATGCTGCACTGATTGTACTTCCACAATCCCAAGTCTTTCAGGTAAGATCTGTACTATGGAAATAGGTTACAATGATCTGCAGCTACTTTATTTATTATTGTTATCATCTAAACCTAAAATAAAGATTGACCTGCACAATATATCAGTTTTAAATCACTCTAGATTTTCCTTTTCTTTCCAAAAGCAATGACGGGATTTTGTTTGTTTATTTTTATTTGCCTTTTTATGCTGTAAAAGAAAGATTACAAGACTCTATCCTTCAGATTTGTCATGCGCCCATCTATCCAATCTTATATTCTGATATTTGCTCTTGACTGTGCGTTTTGATTTTTTTTTTTTTTTTTCAAAGGAAGATAAAGGCTCCTATTAAATCACATCAGTTTCCGCTTCATTATCCGGCCTCAGCTGCATATGTTTTTCATTTTTAATAGCAACAATTTTCTCTTTAATGGGCTCCTTACTGCTGACAATTAGCCATGTTATTAAACGTACACAATCTCTTAATGTGCCAACTTTGTGTTGGTGAGTGGCAGAGCCAAGCCCGAGACCGCGCAAAGGCTCCTTTGATAAAGACAGAAGTAGCAGAGCAATCTTCTGCCATTGCACTCAGCCAGAGTCCCTCGTCATCTCCCAGACCCTCACTTCAAAGCCAGGAACATAATGTACAATCTCTTAATAGCTCTAGACTGTGGCTCCACGGCTCTCTGCCACTGTACACCCTGCCTCAGTGTAAACACCTAATCAAGATTGCCTGGGCGGCCACAATAGCAACCAAATGCAATTCAAGAACTGCAAGCCTTTGAAGTCCTCATTGCAAAAGCTGTGTTTCTCAGTCTTGAGGAAAATGGCAAGCTCAGATCGCCTGACTTTGTTGTTGCCTCATCTCTCACCAAAGAGACAATTATGGACCTCCAATTTAACAGAATAGATATTACACAGCTTATGAAACTCAAAATGCAATTTTGTTTGATCATTTTCTCAATTTGATTGAGATTATTAAAATGGTGGACAAAAGGCAGTGGCAGGAGCTCGGGCAGAGGCTGTGGCCTTCTGCCTCGGAGAGGCCATGAAATGCAGGTCTATGATGTCTGCCACTCACACACACGCACATGCACACACATGCACCTGTTACTGCACAATGGCAGTAGTGCAAAGTATATAGTATAAGCACTGTATGCGGAGAATCAAACAGAAAAGCCTGCTGGCTGTGTGGTTGGTCTTATGTTATCATTAGCACATTCTGTTTTAGACCACTTCTTCATTATCATTATATTAAAAGAAGCAGACTATTTTTTAAAGATTTGCTTATTTGTCTTTTGAGAGCTGTTAGCACCCATTTTGCAATAGCTTGTGAACTGTCAGTTCAAACACTGCTCTTGTAAATGGTGGCTGTTGTGTGCAGTGTTGAGATTCAGCTGTTTGCATTCCTGGCCTTTCAGTGAACAGATAAGCCAGCATGGCTGCCTGTTTATTGATGGATATGTTACAACTCAATCCACTCACTGCAGCATGCTTCTTTTCGACCTTCCTCTATTTGCGCTTTCAGAATTAGCCACATTCATTCTGGGACTCTTCAAGCCGTCAATAGCATCGATCAGGCTGGATTGTCCTCAGAAGCCAAAGTGACTCCAAGTTTGCTAAATGATTTTCATTACAGTATTAGCGGCAAATATTCTCTCACTGAATGGGTGCATTAAAAAAATGAAGAGAGCGAATTGATGTAATTATCCTCAGACTTCCCTGAAAGGACTGTGGTAAAGGGGATCAATAGGCTTCCAAAGTGTGCCAGAGACACATATGAGACAATTGTGCTTAAGTAGTTCAAGCAGTTTAGTAGCTCAGATAGTTTAGAGTAAAATATGGCTTTTGATTTTATTTAAGAATGTTGAATACAATTTTGTTTACATGTAAATAGCCTTCACAGAGAAACAGTTTGTTTTTATAGGCATTTGTATTTTCTTTACTGTAGTTAACATTGATTGAAAAAAAAACCCCAAATGTTATTTAATGGGCTTCACTCACATTAATGTGTGCATCTGAGGCATCTTGCATCATACTGCATAGATTTACCATTAACCTTTACTCCACCTTTTTTCTTTGCACTCTGTCCCCTCTCTTTTTCTTCTCTCTCTTTCTCATACTTCCTCCCTTTTTCTCCTTACCAGCCCCTACAGTTGGCTGAAGACACTGCAAGCACTGCAGACACTGACAGCCCGGGAAGCCCAGACAGTGCCCTCAACCTGGAGCTGATGTGGATACAAAAAACTCAAAAACTGAAGGTAGGACCCTTCACTCCTGTTCACTTTATTGATTTCATCCATCTCTCTTTCTCTCTCATTCCCTCCATCTCCCTCTGTGGATGTAGGTAGGGCTGCTTGGCACAATCCATTGCCCTAATGCATAACTGTCAGCAAGGGCTTCCTCTCAAGATGAAAATGTCTGCACAGTGGGCGCACTGTCACCCGGGATTTCATTTTCCCTGTGATGGACGCAATTTCTGATAGAGTTGTTCAGGCACAATGGAGCCTCTGAAACGTCTTGAAAAGGAGCCCGTGCGGCAGAGAGAGGGGGAATGGAGAAGCATCATTATTTTGAGCACTTGAGCGGTCCCCCTAATGCTGGCAGGCAGAGGAGAGTAAATATTTTCCCATTAGAATGGTGAAAGCTGGTGTTGGCTAAATCAGAGCCATTACATGCTGGGACACAGCCCCAGACCTCACCGAATAATATGTGGCAGAGCGCTGTGCATTGCCAGGCCTTCAGCAAAAAAAAAAATCGTCATCTGTATGCCTTGCTCCTCCTCAGGCTATGACAATAGCCACAAAGCTGCTGTTTTATAAGGAAATGTTTCCATGCAATAGGATGGAATGTTTCAATTCCTTTTCTCAAAACATTTTTAATTAGTCTTCATGTCATGTGGACTCTTATTCTTCATCTTCTATTTGAAATGAATATGCTTAGCATCCTGATCATATTTGTTGTAATGATTTTATTCATGTTAACATTGATTCCTTTGTGGAAAGTCCCTTCAAGTGCACTGCATCAAACATGGTGTATTGTAACACAAGCAAACTAATAACCAGTATATGCTTCAGTTTGAGTTTGAATGTAAAATTGTGCTTTCTTAATCTGTACCCAATTAGACCCGCAACCAGAGTAAGAACTTGGTCAGAGCCAGGCCTCACTTCCACAGAACCAAACCCAGAGTTCACCTGAATCAGCCAGTGGAGAATCAGCACTCTCAGACTCCTTCTGAAGAACAGACTCTCAGCCCACCTGACTCTGGCAGCATCTCACGTTGTTCTTTCTCATCGGCTCCAACTGTCAATCTTAACATCAACCTCCACACCCCATCCAAACTTGCTGAACCTTTTATCAATCCTGAGCCACAGAGGAGGATCAGGAATGATGAGTATAACTCACGCTTCAAAGGGTCCAGTTATACTTTATGTCTTCCGCTCCCTCCTGCTGGTACTCTGGACCATAAGAGCATACGAGTGACTGATATGAATAGCATCAGGTCAGTTTTCATTGCTATTTCTTAATTCTCACATGCATGTATTCATTCTGCAATTCTGTTAGTCGCCTTATTTAGCAAGTCAGGTTATACTACAGACGGCACGGTGGTGTAGTGGTCAGCACTGTCGCCTCACAGCAAGAAGGTCCTGGGTTCGATCCCCGGGTGGAGCGGCCTGGGTCCTTTCTGTGTGGAGTCTGCATGTCCTCCCCGTGTCTGCATGGGTTT
>JAOVVH010000010.1:6520538-6531325 GCA_028566435.1 Scorpiodoras heckelii
ATATTTGCATGATCATCTGTTTTATGCATCACTAAACAGATGGTTTTATTCGGGTTTCTCTGCAGATAGAAGACCAGAGCTTGTTGAATCTATAATGTTCATTATAGAAAATATAAAGAAACGTATTTTATACCTTCATTATTTAGATTTTTAAGGCTGTATTCTCTAACATTTGTACATTATTGTCTAGCATTTGGGACTATTTTCTAATATCAGCCACCTTTGTTTGGGGTTAAACAATTCCATGGTATATTGTTTTAGGATCTTGGTGATTTTCTAACACTTTTGAATATAATATTCTGTGTTTAACGATAAATCTAATTCCTAAAATTTGCCCCGTCAGGAAGCTACTTCTGATTTACTTTTTTTTTTACTGTTAATAAAACAGATTTGCAAAATCATGTATGATTAATTTTACAAGCTAGCAGAGAATGTAGTACCTGGCATGTACAGTACATTTGCTGTACATGAATAAGAATCTGTTATATTTAATTTAGGAAAGGTCAAACAATGCACAGCAAACCCACAGGAAATAGTACACTAGATAAATGCATTTATAAATATTTCATTAGATACAGACATAGTAGACAAAAAATATGCTGAGCATATTGACACAGATGGTTGCTTTAAGATTGGTACTCTCCTGATAGACAGTTTACATGTAGTCTGTTTGTAATTTTTGTTTAAAGAACAATCTTTGTAATATGGGAGACCTCGACACAGTTCAGTGAGATATGAACACGAGAGCATGCGAGTGTGAGAATTGGCCACCAGAATGGTTAGGTGTTGGTGCCTCAGGCTGTCCTAGAGAGAGCTCCGGAGACGAGCAGTAATCACGAGACCAAGTGATATAGTTCAGAGTCTTTTGCATGTCCAGAGTTACTCTTTATACACAGTAACAAAGAAATGTTTGTGAGAATGTGCTCTTAGCTATCTAAACAACTGTAAAGTATATGGGCTGTATATGTGTGTTAATACACATTTTGTCTAAGCAAGAAGAAACTAAATATAACAGGTCAGCCTGGCATCTTCTATAGACACTCAGTCTGCTTCCTTTCCCATAAATATGCTAGGGGCAGATTGAAACAGTTTCTCACACACAGACATACACACAGACAAACACACAGCCAGGCAGTATACCGAGGATAGTTTTTCCCAATTTTCCCCTTTCACTGAGACTAGCTTTGCTGGACATATCTGCATGCTAGCTAGCTTACAAATACGTATTTTATCCAAGCAGCCTGAAACCGTTTGCTAGCTAACATTTTCACTGGAAAAAGTCAGAAATTGAGTTTAAATACATGGTTCTTCTTTTTTTCTTTCTTTTTTTTCTTTCTCTCAAAAAGTTGGCGTGAAAAAGTCTGGCGTGAAAAACACTACCTGTCACTTCTATAATCAGCAGCCGTCACTGCATTGAGCTACATTCAAATCTCAAATGGCAGTGCAAGAATTCAGTTTAATCAACAAACCTGAATGGAACATGTTTCAGCAGATGTTAAAGAAAGATTTAGTCTGAGCCTTTAGCAGTTTATTGTTAATGTAGAAATACAGTTTTCTGAGAACAAATAGGTCACCTGTTTAAAGGTTTGCTGACGCATGCAACCAGAAATATTTTCAATATGCAGTAAATAGGACTACTGTGAGAATGGATGCACTCCTCTCTGCGACGGAGAGAAATCTTTTGATGCTTACTTATTGCTGCACTGCTAAAATAGCAGCTAAAATTATAATTAAAATTGCTTGCTTTTTTTTAAAGAACCTCCACTCATCTCTTAGAGACAGGACAAAATCATCATTTAGCCCAAGGAGTGAACTAGATGATTGGTCTATAGTAATAACTACTGTACTTTTGTTGGCAACTGTTCAGGGTGTTCTACTTGTAAAAATTATTAGCACGGCCACTAAAATCACAGGCCATAAAGCTTCAATTTTTTTGTCCCTCATCACTCAACATGCATCACACTGCTGGAATTGTTTATTGTCTTTCCTGCAAGAGATGCAATCAACTGTGCATCAGGGAAACTAAAAGGAGACTGTCAGGCACCTACCATCAGAATAAAGGATTTCTCCATTCAAGTGGTGTGACGAGACACTTCAGCAGCAATGGGCACAGCATTAATGACATCTCTGTTTGCATTGCCAGTTCTTGCTACAGGAGCAGTGAAGTGAGCAAACGGAAAGAAAAAGAGCTCCTTTACACATTCAGAAATTTGGAAACCCATAGATTGAACATGATGTCTTGACAACGGCTTGAAGTCATAACTGACTTCTCCTCCTACAGCCTTAGAAGCACTTTGCTTGCACAGCTGTTGAAGGGAATTTGAAATGTCCTGTCTCTCTGGAAACTTTGTGTACTGTGCTTTTACGTCTACCTTATTATTGAGGTACACTGCAGTAGAGGTGTACAAAATATGTAAGGAATAACGCATGGACAGTGATACACCAAATGTATTATTCTCCTTTACAGAACAGTGCACGATGTATTATTCTGTTTATACTACGATGATTTGCCAGTGATTGCAGTTTTTATTTCTTAATGAAGGACACATTACGTTTTTTTGCATTTCATAAGGCACAATGTCCAAGAGACAAATTTGTTTCTGTCATTACTTTTATAATAGGAACAACAAACAGTCTTTCCCTCACCATCATATTGTGACATCATCAGTGAGAGAAAGTGCAAATTTTCCACAACTGGTCCATAGAACATCACTTTGTTAAGAACAAACTGACAAAAACCATAGGAAAGACAGAGACTACACATAAACACACATGGAGAAAGGGGGGGGGGGTCACACACACCAACACACATCATACCCATGGTATTTGCACAAGTCACAGTCCTACCTGCAGGGCATGCTGGGAGCCATGCATAACACCGCCCCTAATGAGTGGCTCCTCCAACCCGCTCCCTAGTTCTGGTGGTGGACGCCACTATATATTTCTCTCTGTCTACTAGTTAACCCTATGAAACCAACAGGTGCATTTTTTTTTTTCACATACACATCCCTTCTCAGACAAAAAGGTCACAAAGTGTACATCACACTGAGGACCTTTTCAACAATGCTAAGTGCTTGACTATGTGATGAAGTCTTGGCAGGACATCCGTCACGCTGCTTATTCTTGGTTAAATAAGTCAGGAAGTCCCTTTGGCTTTAGAAAGTACCAAATATCACAATAAACAGCAGAATTTACCCTTTTGGACAACACTAGTTATACTACACTAGTATACAACACTAATATACTCCTGCTGATTGTGGCCCCGCATGGACGACCTGGAGTTCGCCAGAATGGACAGCTTAAAGGAACACAGTGAATTTACAGTTCATGTCTGCAGCCTTTCCATGATGTCTAGGACTGTTTGCCATGGACAGTTTTGGACGTCATCAGTCAAATCTCACTCACTGAACAGTTTATAACTTCAACTGTGTAGACTTCGTTCAAATTTTTATCAGTTTACTGGTTACAATTTTTTACTCATTTATTTGTTCTTACTATATAGCACTCAGTTATAGAAAAGATTATTTATTATAGTATTTGACACCCAAATGAGGATGGCTTCCCTTTTGAGTCTGGTTCCTCTCAAGGTTTCTTCCTCTTAATTTCTAAGGGAGTTTTTCCTTGCCACCATCGCCATCGGCTTGCTCATTTGGGATAACAGTAAGGGATAAAACCTATAAATTATGTTTGGATTTTTTTTGTCTTTGTAAAGCTGCTTTGGGACAATGTCCATTGTTAAAAGTGCTTTAGAAATAAAAATGAATTGAATTGAATTGAATAGCTGTCGCTCTGTGTGAAAAACATTATAGGTACTAAGCACATTTTTTTTTTTCAAATTGCTAAGTGAGAGTATCATCGTGGTTCTAACATTGCTAGATTCTAGATAATCTCCCCTACACAATTATGAGAAGATATCTCTACTGCCAGCATTTTATGATGGGATGCGTGTAAAACCATAAGAAGGCACTGCCTTTTTGTCCTTGATGTAAAAGACTAATATAAAAAAATCTGCAAATAGGCAATTATCATATCAAATGATGGAAACTCTGGATAGTCTAGACTGTTCTGAATATTGTCACTGCCAGAAACGCGAGACCCACACTTCTCTCATTTTGAAACAGAACTGCGTCATAACCCTAAATTCAAGGAATTCATTATTTATATGTATGAAGTTGTTGAAAACTTAATGTTTTATTAACCACTGGATATATTTAATAATGTTGATAGAGATGTCAATAGTATATTCATAATAGCCTGCATTGCTTTGACAAAGACTGTGTACATGATATTGCTAAAGGGCTTGTATGTCACTGTCAGATGCAGTTCAGAGCAAAGCAGTTGATTAGGCTGTCTGTCCTGATGCTGCATGTGTTGTGTAATGATTGTGTTTCATTATGATTTACAATGTATTTATTGTCTTGCATTCTGCTTTGTCTATCTCGCTTCTTGTCTATTTATTTATTTATTTAGTTGTACCATTGTTCACTGTATTTCTAAACATGGATACTATAATTGGCCTCAGAATTGACTTGTATTAAATTGACAGAAGCTTTTGAAGGTCACTGGGATGTTTAGAAAACACGTGTGATTCCAGACAAACATAATGTACACATTTCTCTGTATCTTAATTAAAAAACACAATTAAGGAAATGGTGCTTGTTTCGGTGCTTTCCTACCTCGTAGGTTGACATTAGGGCTGCACAATAAAAGGACTGTTACAGTAACAGCCTCTATAATATGACCACAGAAATGTCAATGGTATTGCATGTTCCCCTGCTGGTACAAATGCCAGGTTATTGTGTGGCAGGCCAACATGAAGCCACCACAGAGTTCATTATTTCTCTATAACAGAATGTGCTGAAATATTGCATTTCTTTTATACCACAGCAATTTTCCAATGATTGCAATTTTCAATGATTAATAAATGACACATCATGCTATTGAACCATTTATAGTTACATTTAACTTGAGGAACATCTGTGAAACAAGTTGGGTCAGTATCACTTATGTTGCAGCTGTAAACAGTCATTCCCTCATCAGTCTCTTATTTTAATGAGGGAAGAAAAAATACTCTGCTTTTCTTTTTATTAGGAAATCAGAAAGTGCAAATTCTTAAAAAAAAAAAACAACTTACTGACCGCTGACACCCAAGACTCTTTCCACCAATCTGCTTGTAGAAATCTGCACCATATCAACAGTTATACATTTTTCTTTGTTAAATAACGTTTTTCAATCTTTTTATCATTATGCTTAGATTATGTGGAATGTCCACCATACATACTACATGAGCTACATGTTGTTACAAAAAATAATCAACACTAGGGCTGCATCTAATGATTATTTTCATTGCCAGTTAATCTGTTTGACTATCTGTTTCTTAATTAATCGATTAGTTGTTTGGTACATAAAACGTCATAAAATAGTGAAAAATGTCAGTGTTTTCCAAAGCCCAACATGATATTCTCAAATATCTTGTTCAGTTTACTATCAAAGAGTAAAGAAACTAGAAAATATTCAAATTTAAGAAGCTGGAATGCGAGTTTTGTCATTTTTTCTTAAAAAAATTACTCAAACCAATTAACCGATTATCAAAATAGTTAATATATTCATCTATTACTTGTTGCATCTCTAATCAACACCCTCTGAATAATCAGGCTGATATAAATATCAAGATCACATTTGGTCTATAACAATCAATCTTATTTAACAGAGGTTAAAATGGAATATGCAGCCGCATAAAAGTTTCTTGGTTTTTCTATTCATCCATTCTTGTTCAGGAAATAGGAAACGTCAGTGTCCCAGAAATGCATTATATCAGTGGGAGGAGAAGCCCTCTGAGGAAGAATGTCATCTTGCTGACAACACAGGGCTAGAGGTTCACTTGCTACTCTGAAACAAGTGTAATAGCAGGGAACATAATATTAAGACTCAAACCCTGGACGTGTGTAAAGACAGCTGTGCTTGAGTGATCTGTAATGAAATAGATGGCTTCTGGTGATGGGCTTTCCATTATTTGCTTTGTGTGTCCATATGCTGTGTGTCATGTTTGGTGACTAAGAAGAACACCATGCACCATCATTTTCTGCTTTCATAAATATGTATTTAAAGGGCATGCTGATTACTGTCTGTAAATGTGCAGAATGTTCTGAATAAGACATTTTGATTTGGCTTGCTAAGGACTGTCGGGCCTTCCCCTCCCTCTTCTTGCCAACAGCATCTGTGGCAGCTCGGATTCTTTCATATTTGATGCAGCCTATGCAAGAAAATTGAAATTATGCTCAATTGCACCTTCAAAGCCATGCCTGTAAATCTGTCCGCAGGATGTGCTGCGAGGGAGGAAATCTAGAAAGTTTTTTCCCCAGAATGCTCTTCATTTTAATAATGAAAATGTACCGCTTACGCTTATCTGGCCATCATCTGCATACCATGTGCAAATGATTTCTCAGTAATGGCGTATGCATCTTAAATGTCACAAGACTGTTAATGGATGGAATTAACATTCTCCTTATACAGTGTTGTGAAAAAGTATTTGCCCCTTCGCAATTATTTCTATTTTTGCTCATTCGTTACATTTAAATGTTTCAGATCATCAAACTACTTTTAGAATTAGACAAAGATAACCCAAGTAAACACAAAATGCAGTTCAGCCCTACAATGGCCATATGTCAAAATTAATTGCCCCTTAGCTACTAAATCAAACAGTTAACTAAATTTAATTGAATATTGGGTTCAATTTCACTAGCCATACCCAGGCATGATTACCGCCAGACCTGCTGAATCTAATCATCACTTAAATAGAACCTGTCTAGCAATGTGAAACAGGCTAGAAGGTCTCGAAAAGCAGCGCATGATGCCACATTCTGAAGAGATTCAAATACAGAGTCATCTGAAATGTACCAGTCTGGAAAGGGTTGCTAAGCCATTGCTAACCACAGTGACAGCCATTATCCACAAGTGGAAAACTTGGAACAGTCGTGAACCTCGGTGGCTGGCCTAATGAAATTTCACCAGAATCATCCAGGAGGTCACAAAAGAACCTAAAGGAACGTATAAAGACCTGCAGGCCTCACTTGCCTTAGTTACTGTCAGCGTACACAATTCCACAATAAGAACCACAATGGGCAAAAAGGGCTTCCATTGGAGATAATATTCTGTGGACTGAGTCAAATGTAGTATTTTTTTGGAAGACATGGGTGCTGTTACATCTGGCATAAAGCTAACATAGCATTCCACCATAAGAACATCATACCAATAGTCTAACATGGTGATGGTAGTGTGATGGTCTGGGGCTGCTTTGCTACTGCAGGACCTGAACAACTTGTCATAATTGATAGAACCATGAATTCTGCTTTCTATCAGAAAATCCTGAAGGAGAATATCTGCCCATCAGTTCATGACCTAAAGCTCAAGTGCAACTGGGTTATACAGCAGGACAATGATCCAAAGCACACAAGCAAGTCCACCACTGAAAGTCTCAAAAGAAACAAAATTAAGGTTTTAGACTGGCTGAGTCAAAGTCCTGACTTGAATTCCAGTGAGATGCTGTGGCAAGACCTTAAACGGGCAGTTCACGCCCGAAAAACCCTCCAATGTAGCCTGATTCAGCAAAGAAGGGTGGGCCAGAATTCCTACACAACGATGTAAAAGACTCATTACAAGTTGTTGCAAATGTTTTATTGCAGTTATTACTGCCAAGAGTGGAACAACCAGTTATTAGGTTAAGGGAGGCAATTACTTTTCATTTAATAATTTGAACAAATCTTTATCTTCAATAAATGCAATGATCATGAAAAATTTTGTATTTACTTGTGCTGTCTTTATTTTATATTAAACTAAACATTTAAATGTGGTAAAAACAGAAATAATATAACACAGCAAAAATAGAAAAAAAATTGGGAAGGGGCAAATAATTTTTCACTGTACTGTATAGCTTTGGAGAACAATTATAGTTATACACTTTATAGGTAAAATTATAGTCAGTTGTGCGTGGCACCGGCACCACATATAAAGTTGTTTATATTGATTGATGTTTGAAGGGAGCTTGAGCTAAATCAGTGCAAGACGGTGGAGACTGAATAAACCATCACCAAGAGGGGGTGCTGTCTTACAACACCAATGGCTTTTAATTGCACGCTATACTCAAGGAAGACTGATAAAATAAAATAATTTAAAAATATAATATTATGCTGATGTCTTCCCCATTAGCAAACAAGGTCATGGTGATGTAGTTAAGACATAAACTGCCTGTCGTGCAGATGCTATGTATGTGCTATCTGGCTACTAATGGTTCATTTAGTGCAGAAGAGAGGTTTAGTAGCTTTAGCGTCTACATAACTCAGAAGTGATTTAGGGCGTGCTATTCATTTGAATTGAACTCTGATAGGGTTTTAGACCATAGATGAGAACACAGCAATTGGGTGAAGATCACAACCAAACTGGAAATGCCTGAGCGAGGGAGTTTCCACGTGGTTAAAAGTTTAGGTCGCTTTGATTAAGGTGAAAACGTGATTCGACCCAAAATCCACAAAACTACAGGAGGTAAAGAAAAGTGCTGTGTATGTTGGGTCATAGGCTTCTTTTTTAATAGATGTTTTTGAGCTGCCAAGTTAAAGGACAGAGTAGTAATGGTGCAGAAGTGTGAGGCTTTCTGGATATTTGGACCAACAAAAAGTGAAAATAAGTAGTGGATGCAAAACACAAATGATCTAGCAATTGATTATTGGGATTTTCATGTGAAAATTTAGTTCCATCACAATGTGTGTGATCCATGAATGAATGAGCTCTAAGAGTAAGTTTTCAGTTCTACACATACCAGCCACGTTTTCTTTTTTAATCTTTGCTTTGTTTATTTGTAACACCAGGCTGCCATCAGCCACATTCATAAAAGTCTTCAATCATTAAAAATTCCTACAAGTTTTGCATGAGTTGCATCATCCATTGGTTTGCATGATGAATGCATTCGCTGGTGAGGTTTATTGTTTCCCTGCTAATCGATCAAAAGTCCTGCATTGTATGTGGCAATTTGGTCTTGCCGTTCTACAAAAAAAAGCTCTCCATAGGTAAAGGAATCTCTGCTGAACCTTTTGCTTTGTTTTCATATTTAAAGCATCAGCATTATTTAAGCACAGATGTATTCGAGATAAACAACCCTGTTGATTAATGAATCTGAACAATGTTGTGTTAAAGGTCTGGCCTCAGTTGCATCACTGAGCCACTGTGTGTAAAGTATCACATCACGTCACATCACATCACATGCACAGCTTCTGTAACTTACTGTTTACCCAGACAATGTATTTTATTAACGTTCAGTCACAGGCATGAGTGATGGCAAGCAGCTGCACCTTCTCCGTCTGCTTGACATTCAAATCATACACATAGTGCCGTGCACCTGTTCATCTTGACTACAGCATTAAACATTTTTCTTATATCGTCTGATTTATTAGCACCTGTTTGACCACATAGAAGAAGTCTTCGTGCTCAAGAGCATCGATTGCAAGAACAGTGTTGCATGTGTGCTATGTTTTTGAGGATGCATTGACTCCGTATGGTAGAAAGTTTGGTGTAATATTGTGCACTGCAGTCAGTTTCTCCTTGCCAGCAACCTCCTGCTAGATTTGATTACATCTCTGTAGATTGAAATATATTATGTCATACTGTGACATTCTTTTACTATGACTTTTCAGCTAGTCAGTTTGATAGTAATGTTTGTTAAGAAAAACCCCTTCATCTTGTTGTCCTTTTTCAGTAAATATACATGGCCAGATATATCCTACAGTGTTAATTATAGTCACACAGCGTCCAACAGCAGGAATGATCAGGAATGAAGAGGACTGCAAATCATGCAGTGTTCATTTTCATTTGTACTTTTTGTATGCCATAGACTTCCTGAGCTGGTCATGGATAGTTGCCACTTTAGACAAATAACACAGTGGAAGAGCTTAGTGTAATATGTAATCATATATCTGGGAATGGTTTCTGGCATATTAAATCCATGAATCTTCATTACAAGCTTGAGGGTTCAAAGCGTCATTAATATTCTGGTAGTCTACAGTGCTGGTGTAGGTCCACACGGCTTCTTCCTATTGTTCTAAGTGTAACAAATGACCTGAATCCGGATGTTAAAAGCTTCTGAAATTAATACAACTTTAATGATGTTAATTGGCCGTTTAGCAATCATTTAAATAGACGAGACCCAAAGGCTTAAATTACTGAAGTGTATTTCAGTAACAGTGCTTGTGATCAAGAACAATGTTTATTTGTACTGCCAGTCAGTAGAAACTTCACAGTTCACTTTCTGAGCCATAGACATTTAGGAGTTTAACTTATCACACCCCGCTTTGCTGACAGCTTATTGGACTGGGGATTTCATGGTATAAAGAATGATCTGTTGGTTTGGTAACAAACTCATGTGTCGAGAGTATATATACTAGGTATATAAACTACTATGGATACATTATTTGGAATAAACTGATACAAACATAAAAAAAAAGGATCACTTTTTTTATGTAGCTCAACAAAAAAACACTACCATACTGAGCAGTAAAATAAAACCACATATCTCTGGAGAACTTATTTCTTAAATGATCACTCTCTATTGGCATTAAAAGAAAATATTCCCAAAAAATCATACAGACATTATAATGAAATGCTGCCTTTAATAGCAGCTAACAGTATACTAGCAGCAGCACTGCATCTTGACATTTAGCAGATGCTCTTATCCAGAGCGATTTACAAAAGTGCTTAGTCATAAACTTGGAATGTCCAAAGCTAAATCTGGTAGACCTGAA
>JAOVVH010000010.1:6541505-6556691 GCA_028566435.1 Scorpiodoras heckelii
AGTACTAGTTCATAAGATCAAACAGTACTAGTTCATAAGATCAAACAGTACTAGTTCATAAGATCAAATAGTACTAGTTCATAAAATCAAACAGTACTAGCACATAAGATCAAACAGTACTAGTTCATAAGATCAAATAGTACTAGTTCATAAGATCAAACAGTACTAGCACATAAGATCAAACAGTACTAGTTCATAAGATCAAACAGTACTGGTTCATAAGATCAAACAGTACTGGTTCATAAGATCAAACAGTACTGGTTCATAAGATCAAATAGTACTAGTTTATAATATCAAACAGTACTAGTTCATATGATCAAACAGTACTAGTTCATATGATCAAACAGTATTAGTTCATAAGATCAAATAGTACTAGTTCATAATATCAAACAGTACTAGTTTGATCTTATGAAATATTCTAATATTTTGAGATACTGGATATCTAAATTTCATGAGCTATAAGCCATAATGATCAAAAGTAACACCAAAAAAAAAGGCTTGAAATATGTCCCTTTACATGTAATGAATATATGACAGTTTACCTTTTTTCAATTAAATTATGAACAAACATGAAGTTTTTGAGATGCACTAGTGCATATCAATTTGCAATCAACCACCACAACATACATCACTCAGCCATAACATTAACACCACATATATATGGGTATGCTGTGAATGAATTAAGAAAACGTGTGCACGATTAAAAGAAGTTTAATTTAAAAGAAAAGAAATAAGATCTGTTAATCCTTCACGAATTGAAAAATGTACCCGCAAAATAATTTGTACAAGCAGTGTGCTGTTCATGTGTGGTCGTACCTCGGTCGCCTTCATGCACAAGTGTAAATGTGACCAACACAAAATCAATTATATGAAACTGATTGGTGGGTCTCTAGTGATATTACAGAAAACTAATCCACATCTTCTGATACAAGCTTGCAGCAGCACTGTGGTGCAAATAAATATATGTAAATCTGGACTGCCAGGGTTTCAAGTCCAATACTGCTCATTCTTATTGGTTACTGTAGAGTATACTCTTATACAACCCAGAGAGGTTGTACTGTTGATGTCAAACATCCAGCCCAAGGCTGCTCTGACACAGTATTAGATTAATAACAAATCATGCCTGGGTTTTATAGGGCATTTCTTGTTCAAATAAGAATGCAGGAAGAGCCTCAGTAGAGCTAAACATCCCTCCCCCTACCTGGCTGATAGACTGAATGAGTGACACTGCCTTGACCTTTTCTCTGCCTCTGTTCAAACCTCTTCCATTTACTTCGCATCCTGCCGCTAAAAGCTACGTGCCACTGAGTGCCATGGACTCAGGGAGTATTGCCTGCTGTTTTCCCATTAAATGGCAGTGAATGACACTCCAATTGACCCCAGCTTGTTCTTTGCCTTGGAGAAAGGCAGCAAGGCACTTCCTGGTTCAGAAGAAAGATCTGATCCCAGACATGTACGTGCAATTTTCACTCTCCCTGTAGACTTTTGAATTCTTTTCTCAACTCAAATACAACTCAGATATACAGATGTGAGCTTCTTTATTTCGCATTTAACAATTTTGTATATTGGTTATATTATATCATCGACTTTCTTGATAACAAGTAGAATAATAGATGTAGCTGTAATGTTAGAGAAAACACTTTCTGCATACTTTTATCTGTGTTACAGGATACTTGAAAGAAAATCACACAGTCCCTCTATGAGCAGCCTGGAATAACCTTTCCATTAAGGAAGGAAGGAGAGACTAAAAATACTCTGTGATTAATACTTACCAGAGTCCGCCAGGGATTATTAACCTAAAAACATGACCAGATATCTTTGCAAAACTGACAGGCATGTATGAAAATGCCTGAGACAAAGATGCTCTTTAAACAAAGCATCCTCTAGCTTTCATCATCCTCTAGCATGTTGTATTACCTACAGCTCCTACGATGTTGATGTGGAGATTAATTACTTTGGGGTCCTACAGGGCAAGTCTGTAAGTAACTTGTGGCATTTTGCTTCAAGTTGATGTTACAAAGGGATCATAAAACAGGGTGGCCTGCCATGTTACAGCTAAACTCTTGCAGGACTGATTCTAGTTAGCAAAAATGTCTGCTTCACTTTTACTAATCAGCCTTCTGCATGTCATCTTTAGAATGTGTTTTCAGGTTGTTCAGCAGTCACTCTTTACTAGGGTAAAAGCTTGCCTAAGGTGTCCCAGATGTGCATGTGAAACAGTATTACTCTACGATGGTGTGCAGCCTCCTGGGATGGCCATGTGCCAGCTTTTCCCACTGAGAGCCATGAATCAAGGGATTGTAGCTATCTACACAACAATCCGTTAGTACGATGGTAAGAAGGTGCACCTGGAAAATTGGAAGTTGTAAATTCGTCCTCGGGTCCTCTGGCTGCAACAACTCTTCCCAGACTTGCATTAATGTGTGTATATAACCATGCTCCACAGATTGTAACAGATGAAGCGGCTCATGAGCCACACGCCGCGCCAGATGCATGGCTCGGATTCCTCCATAACAGGCCCATTAGCCTATGATTTAAGCTCTACCTCCCAATCTGTCATAAGCACCGGAGGTATGGAGTTCCGGTCTCTGAATCACACCAGTGGAAGAGAATTAACACACTTGCAGCAGATTCATCAGTCTCTGTCCAGAGAGTTTGAACTGTTGTTTTGGGATTTGTTGGGGAAAAATAATGAGTTCTTCACTATCACACTGTGACTTTAAGAACCTTCTGTAATAACCATTCAATCAAAAAGGAACAAGGAAGCAAGACCTGGTGATTAACTACAGACATCAGTCCTAGAAATATTAAGCTGGCCCGATGGTCATCTTGGCACTGTGTCACACCGACATACGCTGTCCCTCGTTCACACAGATCACAAATCATCATCTATTCCCACCACTTTTAAATGCTTCACTGCAGATGCAAATCATAGAGGTTATACACACACACACACACACACACACACACATATACACACACATGCAGAGTGATAATAGAAGGGTCTCTATCAATCAGCAGGGGTGTGACAGGCTCAGTTGCTCCAGCCTTAAACAAAGCAGAAGGAAACATGCTGCGAGCCTCCTTGGACCGAGCTGTCACCAGGATGATTGATTAGATCATAATCAGAGAGTAAAACAGACCTGCAGTCCACACCTGAGCAACAGCTGTGCTGAGGCGAGAAAGTGAAGTCTACAGTTTTAATTAAGGGCTATTTTGTACTTGTTCATCATCTCCTTTTCATTGTATGGCATTAAAATAATAAAAAGAGACAATTTGTCAAAGGACTTTAATATGCATATTGACTGAGCGGATGTGGTTCACGGGTTGGTGCGCTTCCACCATTTCCAACTGTCCAACCATTTTTAGGATGAAATGTAATCTAGCAGGTTTGATCTTCAAACACTTTTGTGCATTGTGCCAGCCTGTGCTCCCTGTGTGCTGTCTCTGGCATAAGAAATTAAGGTGATTTTTCCTCCTCTGCAGTGATTTATTAGAAAAAAAGCCTTTGGCTGCACTGAATATGGGCCTGCATGGTACTGAAGGTTCTCTCCACCCTCTCTCTTTCTCCCTCCTACTGCGTTTCATTTGTCATGGCCCAAACTTATCTGTGAGCAGTGGTGAAATGCACAGGGCTGTGTGCCAGTAATGCTGCCAACAGTGGAGCACCTCAGCCAGCACCCTATGGAGGGGAACCATCTGAAACTTATTCCAACCTGCCTCTGCCCTGCTCTGCCATTATTAGTCATATGCAGTATATAAATAAAACACTTTAGATAAATATTTCTGTTATTTAAAGAATTTCGATGTAACCTCAACCTCAGCTAAATCCTGCAGGCTTTATTTTAAATACAGTCTGAAGTGTTTGCGGTGCTTTCAGCAGGCTTGCTTGTTATTTCCTGGCAAGATTCAGAGATTATTGGAAAACAAACAACCGCTCTCGAATGTGTTATACTTCCCCCTCCACAAGCCTACCTGTTCAAGTACACATAGTGTTAGGCATTTAATAGTTCACTAGCTGGTGCTAAAAGTGCTAATCCAGACAATATTCCCACTGATCATGCCATCAGAGTCACACTAATGAATACTGAACAAAAATCAGCCTGCTGCCTCTTTTTAACAGTCTAATCAGACTTCCAAGAAGCATTTGGCAATTTGCATTACATACTTTTGTGTTAAGCGTAAAAGCTTGAAAAATAAAATTCAAGCAAGTGGTGTTTTCAACTAAAAACCAGCTCTGAAGGCAAAGCACAGATTTGTACCATTGCTCATGACTAACACAGTGCACCTTTTTTGACTTGGTAGAAGTCGAGTGGTATAAATGCAAAGCTGCTGCAGTGACGTGCAGTGCAATCTGACTATACTATTTGAATAAGTACACTGCAAGACTACAAGCACTGCAGCAGCAGCAGTCCAGTTTGACATAATTGTAGCGAATCAACATAAACATCAGCTCTAATTTTTCCCTGCTTGCCTTTTACTAAATCTTACCTCCTTTCCCCCAGCATCATTAAAACAAGAGCATAATTGCAATTAGATAGTTCTGTATGCACTGCCTAACCCTCAGACAGAATTTACAGAATGCTTTTGCAGTGTGCACACCTCAGAATGAGCTATTGTGTCGTTTCTGTGGATTTCCTCCCCAGGTAGGTACAGGGTTCACTGAGCGACTGTGGAAATAATGTGCCTTGTGGCTCTGCCATCACTCTTGCTCACATAACTGAATTAGATAGATTGAGCAATCCATCACCACACTCTCATTCCCATAACCAAAGTAATAAAGACATTTTTTAGACTAATTCCGCGAGATGGCAAGGCCGCAATGCATTTGTTTTGACATGTACATGCATATTTTTCAGTCATTAGTTAAAATTGTTGAATTGTCTGTAAGTATATGATGCTAATGAAGCAAAAACTGATTTTTTTGCAACTTTTTCAGAGGACAGAAATATATG
This sequence comes from Scorpiodoras heckelii, assembly GCA_028566435.1. Lineage (NCBI taxonomy): Eukaryota > Metazoa > Chordata > Actinopteri > Siluriformes > Doradidae > Scorpiodoras > Scorpiodoras heckelii. The sequence goes on from JAOVVH010000010.1 coordinate 6,546,461, forward strand.
TTTATTTCTCATGCGATTTTATTGCCATTTCTTCATAGATATTCTAGTCTTTATTTAGACCTTAGTGTGATCTTAGACCTCTGCAGGTCTCTTGACTCTAAACTTACTTATTAATCTCTGACTGTTTTGAACCAGAACCACAGAAAACTCTACTTATCTAAAAAGCCACAATGACTTTAAATGGAAAATTTTTCTGTGTTTTTTTCCTGCCTGTTTGGCTGTTTGTAATGTTACCCATTCCCTCAGCTTTGGCACTTTGTGAAGTGTTGCTTTAGTCCTCCTCCTCTCTTGACGTCCAAGGTGATAAACACTTCATCTTTTCATGGTCTGAATAGTGCAGTTACAATGACTCTTTCATTCGACCAAAACTAAAGCGCTACTTTGATACGCTTATGTGAGTCCTGTCAAAGTGGACCTGAAAAAATGTCATTGCAATCAATAGGTTGGTTACCATTTACAGATAATAATTTTCTGCCTTTTGACATACAACAACCAGACTTATGAAATAAATTGGATTTTGATGGGGCAAGTCAACGTTAAATAAAGACATAGCCTTAAACAAAATTACATCAAAAGGCTCACACAAATATATGGAGTTGTTAATCAGAATTTTAGGTAAATTACCATTTGTTGAATGGCTCAGTCCAACCTGCCTCTATATGTGATCCACAATTCACAAAGCTTTTTTTTAACAAACATGCATTCACTGAAGTAACAGTCAATAAGAAAAGCTTTAAACACTTGCCTGGATATTGAATACCAAGCACAAGCATATATTTTTTATTAACTTTAGTGAAAATAAAATTTGAGATAAAAATGTTCTTGAATAGTACGCCCTTTCAAGGGAATAACATCAAATGTGAATAAAAAGCAAACATAAAATAGTAAATTTTTACTAATATTAAATGTCATTATATCACCTATTGTGGATTTACAACAGTAGCTTCAAAATGGTATTTTTCTTGTATTGTACTAAACCACATATTATGTTTTTGAACAAAATTCACAATTTACACACCAACAGTAGATAGCAAGATAAGATTACAACTCAGTAAATAAAAAGTTCTGACCTTGAAACCAGAGAAAGATTGGTGGAATTAAACAAGTATCAACATTGATCCATACAGTATTGATGTTCACTAAACTAAAAGTTCACCACAGAAGTAGATTAGGCCTTTCTAATCTATATCATTTTTACCTTCGTTTATGGTGGTCAGAAAACCTGGACAGTAACAGCAGGCTCAAAATAAGTGTATTGATTTGCCAAGATTTGATTATATATAGCACAAAAATGCTATTTTACTCACATCTGTGTCTGAACAAAATGGATAGGCAGGGAGAGACCACAAAGGAAAAGTTTTCTTTTGGAATATTTAGGAAAATCAGCAGGCTTGTAACAAACAGAAGCTCCTCTGCATTTTGCCATTGAATTGTAGCTCGTGTTCTCATCAGGAATATCAGCTCCATTGTGAAACAGCCCCTGACTGTCTGTGCATATGCATGAGGCAGTACCTCTGTGCCATCTGTGCCAGCTCTGGACAGAAAGTGGTTTTGATTGATGCGCCAATATGCAACAGGGTTATGGCTTCTGGTGATGGGGGCTTCAGTGAAATAACCAGCTAGTTGTTGTATATTTGTTGTGTGCTTGTTAGTTTGTGCCAATATCTAACAGGGTTATCACTTTTGGGCTTGGGGACTTTATATTCCCTTGGACCTTTGCATCTTGTGGTATTACAACCTGGGATTTTATGTCATGAATTCATGTAAACTAGCTCAGAATACTGGCGTGATAGGAAATCAATATATTTTGCAAAATTATTTATAAAAAATGGGAAAATAAAATCATAATTGCATAAGTACTCACCAGTGTTGCTGTGAAAGTCCTAAATCACTTCTGGTACAAGCGGTTATCAGAATTGACATAATTAGCTGAACAGAACCCTGTTGAGAACTAGACTCGTTTCTGGAAAGCTTCAGAGTTTATTTAGAGAAAAAAAGCTAAAGAAACATCATCATGAAGACCAAAGAGCTATCAAAACATGTGTGTCAAAAAGTTCCAGCAAAGTATGAGACAGAGTTTGTTTATAAAAATATCCCAAACTTTGAAGAATACTCTTATTAATCTATTATTGAAAATGGAAAAAAGATGGCACAAGTGCAACTCTGCTTGTAGGAGGCTGTCTGAGATCCACAACCCAGGCAACTTCAGACCAGACACACAAAAATGCTGGGTTGTACGAGTGGGAAGGACTCATTATTAAAACACAAAAACAAGCAAACAAACACAAACAAATGCACTTTTGGCCTTGAAACAAAGCACGACATACCTTGTGAATACTGTGTGAAGCATGTTGTGGGGGTGCTTTTCATCAGCATGGACTGGGAACATTTTCATGGTTACTCGTCAAGGTAAAGCTGAGATTGGTGAAGACAAATACTGGACAATGCTGTTCTAGTCTGCAAGAGAACTTGAGATTTGCCAAAGTGGATCATCTTCCAATTAGACATACTGCCAAAGCTACACTGGAGTGGTTAAAAAGGGAAGCCCTGATGTCTTGGACTATGCCAATCAATGCCCAGACCTCCATCCTATTGAGAATCTGTGGCAACATCTGAAAATCCTTGTTCACCAGCAGACTCCATTCAATCTGACAGAGCTTGAGCAGTTTTGCCAAGAAGAATGGGCAAAAAAAACAAGGATCCAGAAGACTTGCTACTGTAATTCCAGCCAAACATGGTTCTACCAGGGAGAGGAATACTTAGGCAGCCAGCAAATGTCTGTTCATTTGTTTGATTTTTGTTTGTCACAGTACAAATATATTTTGCCCCTTCAGATGTTAGACTGTGGAATTCTGTGGATTCTGTGGAAATGGAAATCATCAAAAGGGGTGTAAGCACTGTAGCAGTCAGGCTGAATTTATGCCTGGTCTCTGCTTGGAATTTGATGTATACTTTGAAACATAGTCTGCTCAAGGTGTTCATTGTTTAGCAGGTATTTCCACTAAATACTGATCCTGTTTCATTTCAGATCAAGGTGACTATTGTTAGAAACATCCCTGTGAACGCCAGAAATTTGGAGTCAATCTGACAAAAATATGGTTTTATAGTGTTCATTACTCCAGTTGAATTCCAGAGACTTCTTGAATCTATGCTAAGACATAATGACCCTGTTCTGGCCTGCACAGTACCTTGCTAACACACTTTACATTGTTTTTTTTCCTTTTGTCATCCACCTGTAGTTAAGCATAGAGTGATTAAAGTGTTCCCTGTCAATTCATCTCTTATACTAACACAGTAAGTGTGAGTGTGGGCCTTTCAAGGACTGCTTTCCTCTGCCATTGCCATCTTCTCTCCCCATCATTATTACCTTTTTCAGTCTAAAACACTAACAAATGCATACCTGCCAATATTTTGGCATTTTTCATAGGAGATCCACATTTTAACAATACAGTATTCTGCTATGTGTTATTACTCAGTGCACCGAAAAAAAGCAGACTTCTTTTGACATATGGACCAATTGACATATGAATCTGGAATGCCTGACAGTTGCTCAGGTGTTTTGAGGACATCCTCCTCCCACATGGCACATTATTAATCTTATGGCTGGACCAGTGCTCTTATGTTGAATGATGGGGCCTTATATTCTGTCCTGGTAAATGGAGACTGTTTGGTTTCCATTAATGTGGAATAAAATCAGTATACACACACCACTCATGTCATGAGATGACATTTTTCCTCATTCTGATGTTTGATGTGCCACATGATTGGCTGAATATATAATATATAACTGCAATAATGTGCAGGTGTTCAGTTGTTGCAAATAAAGTGGACGGTGAATATATGAGGTCTGTCCAGAAAGTACTGAGAATGAAATTCCTGCATTTTGTAGGGCTGGTGGAGATGGTGGTTCAAGGAGTGGGATCTCGGATAAATGCTCGGACCCGTTTCAGTTGCATTCTAGCTTTCGAAGTGCCCAGATATTCTGTTCATCAGGATCTCAGAAATGTTGAAGAAAGATTATGGACAAGCTACCCTGTCATCACCCAATCATTTAACAAGAGAGCCAAATTTCCTGAACAGCATGACGACAGGAAATGAATCATGGGTGTTTGAATACAATCATGAGACAAAAAGACAAAGTGCTGAATGGCACTCGACAACACCACCTCACCTAAAGAAGGCTTGCATGAGCAAATCAAATCAAAAAGTCACTCTTCATCGTTTCACTCTTCATCATTTTTTGATTCTCAAGGGATTGGCCATAAAGAATTCGTACCAGAATGCCAAATGGTGAAGGGAACAATTTGTGTGTGCACCCTCAGGTCACCTCTTCATGGATCCTCCATCATGACAACGCACCTTCAAGTGACCGAGTCACACTTCACTGGCTGTGAGAGAATCTTTGTCTGAAAAAACTTTCCAGTACTTCCACATCCACTCTGTCTTCCTGTGTGATTGCTTCTGGTTGCCCAAGATTAAAACCCATCCCTATGCATGAGTCATGCGGAGTGCAGGGATTTCATACTCATTACAGACATTGTACAGTATGTTGCACTTAGCTAATATTAGAATATAAGTATATAGTTAACTATATATGCAGATATTACATGTGAAGTTTGAAGATTGTCAGAATGTGTGATTCACAATGTGTATATGAGCATTCTTTTAATTACTAATCGACTACAATTGCACTGTTTAAGCACCAGAAGTCTGTGCTACCCATAAAATATGTAGAGAACAAGCTGGCCAATAGCCCCAGATCATCACAAAAGGCATACGTTATAGGTTATACAGTTACAAGACCACATTTTAATCATTAAAAAGAGCTTTTTTTAAGTATCTTTCAAATGACACCAGCTCCGTGCTGCTGCTATCTGCAGTGCTCAAGAAAGAAGCCATGGAAATCTGTCATTTTAGCCAACTTTGAAGCTTTATTTTCTATAAAAATGATGCCTCGGGCACTGATACAGAGCTCATTATGTTTCAGTCAGTCATTTTCTCCAGGTCAGGGACTTTGTATATTTAATCAAAATTTTGGGAGAATTTCTAAATTTATTTATTTATTTTTAAGCAATGGTGAAGCTGTTATACGTTTTTTGTTTGCAGTATTAAACATCTGTGTTGAACCTGGTGTGTGAAGGTGCAGAGGAAGTCTCGGGAGGCAGGCGGCATTTTAGCCGAGCTCTGAGCTTGTGTTTATTCAGTCTGCTCTTTTCAGTGCACTTCTATAAACTCAACAAAAACAGAACAAATCAACAGAAAAAGGGTCTGCTGAGGACCTTCTACTTTCATTCAAGATCATGTTTCTTGGGTATTGGTGCATGTGTGTGCCTGTCTCGCAAGCTCTGCCAGCTATATGACTCTCTTTCTCTCAGTTAAGAGTCACTGAAGGTGCATAGAGACACAAATAAGTAGTGGTGGTAATAAGACACAGGTGAGAATCATCTTGTGTTACCGGTCCCTGTTCATCACATGTTCCTCTCCATCTGACAATCGCACACTCCTGTACTGCCACACTCTGTTCGTAAGCATTTATAATTTATTTAGCTTTATACAGACAAAGATGCACGTAGTTTGTTCAAAACATATAGAAAATTGAATTTAATCGTAAATCATTAAGCCGGTGTTGTGAATTGTTAATTGTGGTGCAGCAGACCTTGTAAGATTATGGGTAGAGCATGTTACAGCAGTGAGTTGCTTCACACCACGTGAAGTGCATTCTGTTTAAATATAGTGTAGATAACTTTTGTTTTGGTGAAGTCAATAGAAAGTAGGGTTTTTACTTTCTGTGGTTGTTGAATGAGAGAAGAAAAAAAAACTACTAGCCTACTGGGCCTACCTCCAATCTGCAAGACCAGGTGATGTTTTTCCAGTGTTTTTCCGATGTCTGTCCAGTTTTGTTGAAAAGGTGCCCACACTAACACCAGATTCCTGGACAGCTTTGGAACCCAATATGGTCTTCTGCTGTTGTAGCCAATTTGCCCCAGTGGTCAGCATGCTGTGGGTTTTGTTCCACAGAGTTATAAAGAGTGGTTATTTGAGCTACAGTAGCAGTTAATGTCAGTCTGAACCAGTCTGGCTGTTCTCTTCTGACCTCCCCTCTGACCTCCCTCTCATTTCCACCCACAGAACTGCCGCACATTCTGTGTTAAGTATAGAGCCTGTGCATTAAAACCCTGTTTCTGCAATACTGTATAGCTTGTCAGGTACCAACAGTCAGATGATTATCAAAGTTACTGGGATTTTGTTTTACTGAGATTACTGACATGTATTTGCATGAAATTATGCATTGTCCTGCTGTCACATGCTTGACTGCTTGGATACAGGTTGGCAGGGGTACAGGTGTTCCTCTTAAAGTGGCCAGTGAATAGAATGCAAAATGTATTATTACAAACCACATTTGCCGTACAACAGCACTGCAAAACAAGCTGATCAATTAAAGGAAAAAATATAGCTTTTCTAACACAGCCAGGGTTAGCATTTGGGCTGTTTATTACCATGAAAATATGCTCTTGTACTGGCGTTTCTCTTTAATAAGGTAAATTGGAAAGCATTCACCCAGTCTAACACACACAGACCAGTCCTTGATACTACTTCTTGTTGTCCTTGTTAACAGTAGACAAAACAGCCACAGCTCAATGGATGCTAGAAAAATTCAAGTGAACTTCTGCAAAACAGCATTGTGGACTTAAAACCGCCTTATCTTTCCTCTCCTGTCCTGTCCTGTGTTTTTTTTAAAGGTGCCTACAGCATGTTTACTGAAATAAACTGATAAGCATGACAAGAATCACAGACTTACTGTGATGAGAGTGACAGGATTCAGTGCTGTTCAAATGCCTCACAATCTGTGCTATGTGTTTTTGGCAGAAGGTAGTAAGAGCCGGATAATCAGTAGAAATAAAGAGCTGAATCAGCTGATTTCACCCCATTTGTTTAGACATCATGGTTGAAATGCCAGCTTGGGTATATGTTTCAGTTCCAGCAAAATGGCTTGAAACAAAACAGGACTAGGTGTATTGAAATGATGTTCAGAAAAAGGATATTGTTAATAGCAGTCCTGGGATGAGCATGAGACAGTCTTTATTATACAGCAACAGTTCTTAGGTATATGGCTAATATAGAGCTAAGATTTTCTACTGAAGCTGGGGTGAGTTCTCCATAAATTGTTTCAGTGAAGTGCAATTTTTTAGCCTGTCAGGAGCTTACAGTTCATAGAGGGACATCTATAGCAGCAGAATGTGAGTCACAAGTGTAGAAGAAGAAGTAGACCATCAGGATGAATGAGGTGGGCAAGAAGAGCAGCAGCAATACTAGAAGAGTGTCAAGATCTGGCACTGGAACCATGTCAGGCAGAAGTAGTACATGAACTTGAGAGAAAGAACAGATTATTGTTAGGTGTTTGCTCTTATCCTGCAGTGATTGCAAAGGGTATACATTGTAATTAGAGTGCTTGTGGGGAGTCTTGCAGGCCTAGCTATGACAGCATGACTGAAATAGAGTGCCAGAAGGTAACGTGAGGGCATGAGGGAATCCTGTCACATAAAGCGTCCCACCACTCCACTGTCAACAAACCTGAGTGATCATGTCACAGATCTGTCCAGCAGAAACAAGCACATTATATCTCCAAATGTCTGTGGATACCTGACCATCACAACCAAATGTGGGCCTTCTGCAAACTGTTGGAAGCACACACATAGAAGCTGGAAGCACATGCTTGTTTAGGACGTCTTTTTACACTGTAGCATTACAGTTTTCCTTTACTGGAAATAAGGAACCAAACGATGTTCCAGCACGACTGTGCCCCTGTGCACAAAAAATTCAGACACGGTTTGTCATGGTTGGAGTGGAAGAACTCATGCGTCTTGCACAGAGCCCTGACCTCAGCACCACTGAACACCTTTGGGATGAACTGGAAAGCAGACTGCACCCCAGGCCTCCTCCCTTTACCTGACCAAGGGTTATTTGTGCTCTTGTAACTACAATCATAGCCAAAAGTATTGAGACTGACACAAATTTTGGTTTTCACAAAGATTCAGTGTTTTTATATCTTTTTTTGTCAGATGTTTCTATGCAGTACTGAAGTACATTTATAATCGTTGTATAAGTTGTTTAACTTTACAAAGTTTTGACAACTTTGATGCAGTTTTGACAAACATTGATAAATACATCACATTTATCCAAAGACTCAGTATTTACAGTGTTGACCCTTCCTTTTCAAAACTTCTGTAATTCGCCCTGGCATGATGGATATCAGCTTCTGGGCCAAATCCTGACTAATGGCAAACCATTCTTGCCTAATCAGTGCTTGGCGTTTATCACAGTTACAGTGTTTTTGTTTGTCCACCCACTTTTTGAGGATTGACAACAGGTTCCCAATTGGATTGCGGTTTGGGGAGTTTCCTGGCTATGGACCCAAAATTTCAATGTTTTCTTCACTAAGCCACTTAGTTACCTCTTTTGCCTTAAGACATGGTGCTCCATCATGCTGGAAAAAGCATTGTTCATCACAAAATTGCTCCTGGATCATTGGGAGAAGTTGCTTCATGGCAGTAAGCCCACTCGCTTGGTTGAGAAGCAACCCCACACATGAATGGTCTCAGGATGCTTTACTGTTGACAGGACCTTTTCTTCTCTGGACAATCATTTTTCCAGATGTACCACACAGTCTGAAGGGGCCTTCATCAGAGAAAATAACTTTACCCCAGTCCTCTGCAGTCCAATCCCTGTACTTCCTGCAGGGTGTCAGTCTGTAATTGATGTTTTTCTTGGAGAGAAGGGGCTTGTTTGCTGCTCTTTTGACACCAGGCCATCCTCCAAAACTCACACCTGCCTGCTGCCATTCCTGAGCAAGCTCTGTATTGGTGGGGACCCGATTCCCATAGCTAAATCCTTTATAGGAGACTGTCCTGGCACTTTCTGGACGTTCTTGTGTGCCCTGAGGCCTTCTTCACAACAGCTGAACCTCTCTCCTTGAAGGTTGATTTAGGTGCAATCTTACAAGCAGCAATGCCCTTGCCCGTGACGCCCTCTTGATGCAAAGCAATGATGACTTCATGTGTTTCCCTGGAGGTAACCATGGCTAATAGAAGAAGACAAAGATTTCAAGCACCACCCCCTTTTAAAGCAACCAGTCTGCTCTTCTAATTCAATTAGCATGACAGAGTGACATCAGTTGCCTTGTCCTCGCTAACACTTTCTCCTGAGCTAGCGAGAAGATCACTGAAATGTGGTGGAAATGGGTTTTTTGTGATTAAGCTAATTATCATGGCAAGGAATGACTTTGCAATTAATTGCAATTCATCTGATCACTCTTCATAACAATCTAGAGTTAATGCAATTTGCCACCATAAAAACTGAAGCATCAAACTTTGTGAAAACCAAAATTTGTGTCAGTCTCAAAATTTTTGGTCACAACTGTAAATGGACAAATCTCCACAGTCATGCTCCAAAATCTAGTGGAAAGGCTTCCCAGGACAGTGGAGGAAAAGGGGTAATAAACCTGGAATTAGATAGTCAGGTTTCCATAAATTTTTATTTGCACTTCCACACCACAGAGTGTTTTGCACATAAAAATGACAGGAAATTATGCCTCGGTCTTATTTAGTGTAAACAGGACATGATTATTCTTTTCCTTGTTACCTTACAGATGGCTTTCATAGTCAAAGAGAAAAGTATAACTCAAGGTCTAACAAAAGTTTGCGAGCTCTGGCTAATTCAGATCTCACAGATGCCCCTATCGTACTTTGTTAGCCTAGTTCATTCGGCTGGATAATCTAATTTGGGCTAAGCATGTTTAACAATTTGCATGTAGAAGGACCCCTCCCCATCCCTTCGATCCCACACTTTCCATCTGAACTTCATCAAAACTTTCCTCCGAATTTACGCATGAGGCTAATTTTCCCAAATGGGTGCCTTTAAAGTCATTAACTTTTTAATTATGTACAGTTTTGGGACAATAAAGTTGAGGTTGTGCTAAGCCTTAAACTGTTTCCTTTCCTTTAAAACCAATTACTTTTGTACAGAATATATAATATACATTCAGCCACATTCAATATCCGGGTTATTACCAGAATTCATGTTTAATTTCTTAGTTGAATTAATAGTGGGGGCGGTACGGTGGTGTAGTGGTTAGCACTGTCGCCAAACAGCAAGATGATCCGGGTTCGATTCCCGGTCCAGGCCATTCTGTGTGGAGTTTGTATGTTCTCCCCGTGCTTGTGTGGGTTTCCTC
>JAOVVH010000010.1:6565399-6578693 GCA_028566435.1 Scorpiodoras heckelii
CCATGCGATGGACTGGCAACCTGTCCATGGTGTACCCTGCCTTCGCCCGATGACGCTGGGATTGGCTCCAGCCCCCCGTGACCCCGACTAGCGGGATAAAGCAGAAGATAATTGATGGATGGATGATACTGTATTTTCGCTGTCAAAATGTTTTGTTGATTTAACATGAAATAAAATGAGTAATCTCTTTGTCTTAGTTCATTAATTAAAATTAAAGAATTTTTTTTATGCTAAATCAAGAAATCATTTTGTACTGTACTGGTATACTAATGTGAGCAAAGCTCCTATGAATTGAACTTATTTGAACTGAATTGAATTGAATGTAATAATTAACCTGTATAAAATGTAATTATAGCAGTAAGGAAGAAGGCATATTTTGGATGGTGGCCCTTCATCATCTGTACACTTGCTATTAATGGTCATGCACATATTCAGACTTCTGCTCATCCAGGCACAAATCGATACACATACATGAGCAATTACTTGATACACACACTCAAAATATTCAGCTGCCTGTGACATGGCAAGACTGATGGCTTCATTTGCACCCCCATTGATCTTGGCTTTCTGTACCCCAGGACAGGTCCAGTGAGAGAGAGAGCAATAGAGTGAGAGAGAGGTCTGACTTTTGTCATTATGGTACATTAGAGAAGATAACGGAGGTTGGACTTTATTGACTGCTGTGCTCGCATGGTGAGGCCAGCTTTATCGATCTGCTTTCATTCATAACTCTATTGAAATGTCAAAAATTGTCATAATTGATTGTCATCTTTCCTGAGCAAACAGGTTTTTCCAAGGATTGAAAATATTTGCTAATAAATGTTTACAGACAGGCCATTTGAACAGGAAATAGCCTTTATTTTAGTTCAAACTAGAGCCCTGGAACGTCCTGATGTTTTGCGCCAGTCATTTGGACAAACCCGAAATCATTACCATCATGATTGACAGCTCTTGCTCTTTTGACACCAGTCTGGAAAAATTTTTGGAAGAAATATATACATCAGTAGACGGTATTTGGTGTGTTGCCATGCATGGTAATGTCTTGATATTTACATGTTCTCTATCTGTTGCTCAGAAATTTGCATTTGGATATATTTAACAGCATAGTGGGTCACCTATCAATTATGCCACACATTATTTGCAAAGCCAGAGCCCTGGCAGTGTTGAAATATCAACAAACTTCTCATGCTCTGAAGCTGTAAGGTTATGAGTCATTGTTGATGGTGCAGGCTCAGTAGGCATTAGATTGCCTGAAGTGCAATTTACCAGTAAGATCTCTTGAACTTACTTTATGTTGGTCTGAAAATGAAACCCCCTAATGTGTACTGTAATCACATTCCTGCTGAGCTCATACACAAGCTCTTAAATTTATGGTCTGTCGTACATGCCATTTAATGTCAGTTATATATCGTACTGCGTGATTGCTCCATGAGTACTACACTATTACATCAAAGATGCTCTTATGGATTTTAATCATATGACAGTTGGAGAAAAAAAACTTGGTCTGACAATTGTTAATTCACACGTGCACAGTTTGCACTGATGTTGGGCGAGGAGACCTGGTGTGCAGTCGGTGTTCAGTTCATCCCAAAGTTGTTCAGTGGGGTCATGGTCAGGGCTCTGTGCAAGCCACTCGAATTCTTCCACTCCAACTTTGGCAAGTAGCCTTATTCTAAAATAGTCTTGTTTTATCTTTATCAATCTCCTTAGAGATATACCATGCTGTATTATCTGAAAAGCCATGATTACATTTTTTTTTAATTTATGTATTCCAACTCTTTGTTTTGCTCAAAATTGACCTCTGGTTCATCATTGTTAAAGTGCATTTTTATTCATTCATACACCAGTTTCCCTATCACACAACATCTACGATCTGGGAAGAGAGAAGACAGACTTCTCTTAGCGGTTTTGTTTCTACCATCAGCTCCCTGAAAAAAGCTGTTCTGCAGTTTTGCCCAGTTTGCTGCTACAACAAGGCAGAGCAGTATATGACAAATTATTATTTCTTACTTACCAGGCTGTGGAGGAGAGATGAGTACATTTCCTTTCTCTTTACTTTTTGGATGTACTTTTATACTCATAACGAAAATCTGATACTTCACTCATGCTTAAACACATAGACTGATGTAACTGAATCAAAACTTTGAAATTACCTGTAAATGTATCCTATAAGTTATAATCCACATACCTCTCAGATTCCTGTATAAAATCAGGTAAACTATGCACTCTTTCAAATCCCACAACATTAGCACAAAAAGTACAATATTTTATATGGAAAATAGTTAATCTAGTTCATTGGGTTCTTCTAAGAGGCAGAAGGAACCAGCTAGAGCGATAAAATGGCATAAATTCACTGTTGGATTGTGCTGTTATCCGTTTGTCCACAGTTTGTAGTAAGCCCCTGGGCCTCAGGGCAAACACATCTGATCTACTGCACTAATTCTGCCCCTGGCTGTAATCACTGCCAAGGGGCTTTATGTAACATTGACTACTTTCTAAATGTACTGGATAGAACCTATTTTTTAAAATAAAAATTATAGTATTATTAATGTAATATCAGTTATTCCTATTACATTGTCCAAAGGTCAATCTATTATATTGTTATATTATATTGTTAAAAGGTCAGTCTTGCAGAGCCAATCAGTTAGTTTGCCATTTTTGTAATAAATTGTTCTGAAAATGTACTGGCTCTTGCTGGTAGGATATTAAAAGGATATTAAAATTTCATATCGCGGTATTATCGCGAGATTGTTCAAATGTGTTGAAAAGTAAAATAAGTAAATAAATAAATAAATACTGATAGACAAACTGAAACTCGTTTCACCAACTTTTATATCAACACAAATAGAACTGGCAGCAAGATGCACTTTTTGTTTGCATAAACATTAAAAATGTTTTAAAAAGTTGTTGCAATTATTATTATTATTATTATTATTATTATTATTATTATTATTATTATTATTACACGCTGTACCCCTAATCAATACAGTGCACCAGGAAAAACCACAGAGGAATTGCTTGACCATGCTGTGAGCTGCAGATATGGTAAAACTCACAGTGTCTTCAAATGTGGAGCTGCTTCTCTGAAAGCATTTTAAAACTAAAACATAACTTAAAATTAACATGCATCTGAGCTGTGGCAAAAACACTTCTAAAGTTTAATCTCGGAAACTGCTTTTCCTAAAAGCTGTACACAGCATTTACTCGCTCAAGGTCCCGTCTCAAAGCACACTATCTTTCCTGTGTAGTGCACTTCGTGGATCATGAAATAGCAGATCCTTCACCCAAAGAGTGCATGTAGTGTTCGACTTAGTCATCTATAATCAACACTAACAATAGTTTATTCTCTATTTAAATCTGAACTGCTTGTTAATGATGATTGTGTTTGTTTGAAAAGTAGCGCAATATGTAGGGGACATTGAGTGATTTGAGATACTCTCCTCAGAACGTAAACACAACAAGCGGGAGGAGAAAAAGGAGCTTTTGCAGATTAAACTTTTTGCAGTGTCTCGTTCCAGAGCTTGTGTGACTGTTAACTCGGAGCTCATTTTGGAGACAATGCTCCACAGAAATATGTGTTAAAAGCTTTAGTTTCGACTCACCGTTGATTCACAGAGTGTTTTTTTGCCACTAAAAGCTTCAGTTTATATTACTAGCGAACCATAAGCATAAGTTAAACCACACAAACCATGACATTTCTTCTTCAAGTTCCCACAGACTTCTACGTTAAAGTTAACCTGCATACTATAAAAAGTAGCGGGTGGAGGTCCCGAAGATGATTCATAAGGTTTGATATGCTTCTTTGCTAGTTTCTTTCGGCATGTTCTGCAGACAGGGTGGTCATCTTCAATTAACTTTCTCCCTTCTCTCCCTCTCAGGCTCTGAATCCATGACCTTTTGAAGTGCAAATTTGTCCTAAACATTAAAACCAACAATACTAAAAAAACTCACCATTGCCAGCCAAGATTATATTTAATTATGTCATATCAAATGGTCAGTTATTCAGTAATGCTTGCATGTACGGTGTGCATTTGTTATTATTGAATAAAGCTCTATAGACACAACATACAACTTAAATCCTTAAATGTTTTCAAAAAGCAAAACCACAGACAACTATTTCACTTAACAAAAGTTAATGTTAGAATTTTGGTAGAACATGCAGTACTACATAACGATCAGTCACGCAGAATAATATTAAAACCCTGTGCAGTCTCTGCCGGGTCGTTTTAAAATCAAAATACAAGATCCTTTAGAAATTCAAAATCAATGTCGCTGTTTCTCTGAAAACAGTTATGCATCCCACTTTCATGCTTGAATAGGTAAATGTCGTCACAGCTGTTTGTTCCAGTGTGCAGTCTTTCTTTGGATGGACCTCAAACAGTTGGTCATGTGATGTGGTAACAGTTTTTTTTAAAAGATATTTATTTTACAATTCATTGAAGCAAATGGCTTATACATCTGACATTACTCACCACAGGTGATGGTTAGATTTTTGTTGTTGTTGTTGTTATAACATCAGAAAATCCATAGTTACCATGGCTACAGGAGTAAAAGGGCACTTCCCCAGCTATTTTCCTAATTGACTATCACATGCTTTCTGTTTTTATTATAGTATTATCATCTTTCTCATGCCAGTAAATAATTTTTGCCAATACACAACAACATGTTCAGCTAAACAATAAACGTGCTATTTCCTTTCATTCTGGTTCAGAGCTGCTTCTTAATATACAGCATATGACCTACAATAGCAACTTGTAGAAGAAACATCACTGGTTGAAATCATCTGGAATGCTCAATTTGCAAATGCTTGGATAGTTTTCCAGGGCAGAGTAAATTGATTAAATTATGGGTCAAATGATATATTTAGCAACCTAGGACCAGGCACATCCATCACAGAAAACACTGTTTCCATGACAGCACAATCAATTTTAAGTGTCGATTTTTGGTTTTGTGAATACCAGCATGATGCAAAAGTGTCTTTAGTGGTGTGTATGGTCCTTAGTCCTTACTTCACCTCTCTTGTTCACTTTCTCACTCTTAGCCTGTCTCGCTTCTGCTCCATCTTGGCCATAAAAAAGCTTTCAGAGCATAGCACAAGAGCCCTGAGAGTGGCACACTGAAATGGAGCAGCTCTTCCTTCACTGCAGCCTTGCTCTTACCAATTGACAAGTTGAATGTGTGCTGAATTGGTTGATTCATCCACCCAAGGCCAAATGTACCCAGAGAGCTTCGGGATCCTTTCAGAACTGGCCCATGCATTTTTTAAGGGCAAACTGCAGGATTTGCCAGTAATGATACTGTATGGAAACTATGTGGACTTAACACATGCTTCTTCAAAATTGATTCAGTTTCATTTGACTAGGGGAAAAGATTGTGGAGTAAATTTCAGAGTGCAAATCAGTTCCATTCAGGCGCTACATCACAGACTAATAATGTAATATGTGATGCAATTGCTGGCTTTCACAATGATTAACATTAAATTAAGAATAAAATATTATTGTACTGTGTTCTTTACTGGATGTGCATGAAAATATAAACAGAAGGTTAACTTCACTGCTTTATCAGGTGTGTTGAACAAAATTTCTAATGTTAATGATATTTCTCCTTAAATTGCTATTGTGAAAAATCAAAACAGAACGTAATTCAGTATTGTTGAGTTACACTCCAATTTCATGAAGCTCTTCTCCGGATAACATAAAAATGATTTATCATTATTATTTCTACAGTTTCTCTCTAATCGTAATTTTTCCTTATGTATAATAGCCATGTTCTTATTTCTAACGTGATTAGGGTTTTCTTGTGAATCTGTGTAGAAGCACTCATTCTTTTCACTAAACAGCCAATTCAGTGAGATATGCCCCACGTGTATCTGTCAGCCACTGCTTATCAGAGTGCTGCACAGCTTGGCCTTGCCCAGAGGGGGGAGACTTCTGTTGCTGTCTGCATGCGCATTCTGTTGCCCTTCGTCACACCCTCTCTCTCTCTCTCTCTCTCTCTCTCTCTCTCTCTCTCTCTCTCTCTGCGGTGGTCTCTAAGACGTAAGCTTTATCTTCACTTTCATAGGATTCATATGTACAAACCCCATTTCAAGAAAAGTTGGGGCACTTTCTAAAAATGCAATAAAATCTAAAAACTGTAATATGTTAAATAGCTTCAACTTTTGTTTAACTGACGCAACTGTAGAAAGAAAACATTTTCAGTGTTTTCACTGACAAACCTAATTGTATTTTGTAAATTGATTAAAAAAAAAAAAACCTATAGAATTTGATGCCTGCAACACATAAGCCTGAGAAGGTTATACAAGTAAGACTGGAAGGTTCTACAATTAGTAGTTTAACTGGTAACAGGTGAGGTCATCAAAACTGAGTATAAAAAGAGCATCCACAAAAGGCTTAGTCTTTGCAAACAAGGATGGGTCATGGTTCACTACTTTGTGAGAGAATTGTCAGTCAGTTCAAATACAATGTTTCACAAGATTGCAAAGAATTTAGGTCTTTCACCATCTATAGTTTATAATATCTTGAAAAGATTCATGGAGTCGTAAGTGCATCTTCAGGAAATCTCAGTGCATAAACGCCTTGGATGGAAACCACATCTGAATGTGTGACTATCGAGCACTCAGGCAGCATTGTTTGAGAAACCTTCATGCTAAAGTGATGAACTATAATATATGATATGATATGATATGATATGATATGATATGATATGATATGATATGATATGATATGATATGATATGATTAAAAGAAAAGGTGATGTGACCCAGTGGTAGACATCTGCCTCTGTCCTAAATTTTATTGAGTGTGTTGCAGGCATCAATTTATAAATTTGTTTATATTTAACAAATAGAAACGTTTGTAATGTAAAAACACTGAAAATCTTTTCTTTGTCCTTCTGTCAGTTAAATAAAGCTTCAAGTGAATTAACAAATTACAGATTTCAGTTTTTATTGCATTTTTAGAAAGTGTCCCAACATGGGATACTTTGGAGTTTGTACATGGAAAGCAGCAACAATATACTAAAGTTCTTCATAGAGATGCCGCGTTTGTGTCATGCCTCTCTTCAGCACACTTAACTGTCATTTAAAAGACAAATATATGGAAAAATATGTGTTTTATTTTCAGTGTTCAGCTACTTTATAATTTTTTAGTGGCAGGTTTGTATTTGAGGTTGCATTAGAGCAAGCAAGCGAGGACACCTTAGGGAGAAATAAAGGCCTTGTTCCATTATTATGAGTTTGTTCTATTATTATGTCAGGTGTGCTGTTTCTATCTATGTAGTGAGCTAAGGCTCCAGCAGCTGTGAGAGGTCTGTATCACGCCCCATCATGCCCCATCCTCCCCCCATCCCAGACCTTGTAGGTAGGGTTGTCCCTGAATATTTCATAAATGGCTTCTGAAAAGAAAATGCAACTTGTGTTTTGAACATTATCTTTATGAATATATTAAGGAGGTGTTAATAGGGTTATGTGACACCTATATAAGAACATGCTTATAAATATGCTAAACATTTACAGCGAGGGCAAATAAGTATGTGGACACTTCTGTTTTTGTTATTTAATATATACGTCAATTGCATGTATCCTCTTTAACTTTACAGATTACACAATGTGTAATGTCTAATTGTGTAAATTTACACAATTTTGTGTAAATATGAAGAAAAAAATATATTCATAAGCATAGACAATATGTGCTTAAACAATGAACTTGGTCAACCTTTGTTGTTTCAAATGTTCTTTATAAATAAAATTTACTTATTTACTTATCTCAAATTGCTGACATTTGTACTTTGTTGCACAACTGACTAATTACAGCTTAATTTAAGAAATAAGTCGCTTCTTGCAGTGCTGGTTCAATGTTGGTCCATTCCTCCTGGCAAACTGTCTTCACTTTTGTGAGTAAAAAAAATTACACTGTAAAACACAGTTATGTAAGTATTATATGTACATTTTATCTGGCTGTTAGATGAATTTTCCTGAGCATTCTTTAACATCACCACCACCAAAATGTGACTGTAAGTTAGTTATCATGACATTCTAATGTATATCAGCTCAGAAAATGTAACACAATATTATTTTAAAAAATCACTCACTTTTTCTGAATTGAAATCAAAAATTGAAAAAAGAACACAGTATTTCTGTTAGAATAGGTATTTATGTATAAAAGCTTATTCCAACATCATCAACTATCCTAAAGACTGCTTCTGTGAAGTTGTCAGGACAGGCTTATGTAGCTGTCATGTAACCCTGTGAACATTACTCTTAGGTACACTAAAAACGACCGTGCAATTTTAAAGCCATCTAGTAGTTTGTAGGTATATTTGTGGGGCAGTGTAGCTCAGTGGTTAAGACGTTGGCTTTCTGCCCTGAAGGTTGGGAGTTCACATCCCACCACAGCCAAGC
Source organism: Scorpiodoras heckelii (assembly GCA_028566435.1). Classification (NCBI taxonomy): domain Eukaryota; kingdom Metazoa; phylum Chordata; class Actinopteri; order Siluriformes; family Doradidae; genus Scorpiodoras; species Scorpiodoras heckelii. Next base: position 6,573,800 of record JAOVVH010000010.1, read on the forward strand.
TGTCACTGCAGGGCCCCTGAGCAAGTCCCTCAACCCTCAGCTGCTCAGTTGTGTAAGAGATAAATATAAGTCGCTCTGGAGATGGGCATCTGCCAAATGCTGTTATATATATATTTTCTAATGAATATGAACTACATCCTGTTCAGTTTTGGTGAGTCTGTGCACACTGTATACATAGACCCCTGTTCTTATTGAACCAAGTGGGCTGTTCTGCTGTTGTAGCCCATCTGCTTCAGGGTTTGAGGTGTTGTGCCTTCTGAGATACTCACCACTTTAGTTACTGTAGCCTTTCTGTTAGTTCAAAACAATCTGGCCAGTCTCCTGTGACTTCTCTCATCAAAAAGACGTTTCCACCCACAGAACTGCCATTTGCAGAATGTTCTTTTGGTTCTTGCCGCATTTCATGTAAACTCTAGAGACTGTTGTGTGTGAAAATCCCAAGATGTTCCCATCTGGCACCAACAACCATGCCATGGTAAAATGCACTGACACATTTGTCCTCCATTCTGATGTTTTTACGTGAACATTATCTGAAGCACTTGAGCTGATTATTTGCATGATTTTTTTCTGGTGCACTCCTGACACATGATTGGACGACTAGATTATAGCATGAATGTGTGGGTGTACAGGTGTTTCTATTACAGTGGCTGGTGAGTGTATATATTGATATAGATAGACCTGTGGCCTGAGAATTGGTGCCATCCAAACCAGGTCCAATGAGTCATAACACAGCCCACGTATCTGTGCTGGAAAAAGGAACAGTGAACATCTCTTCTTAGTCTGGTCTTCAGATTAATGACTGTAAGCCTGCATACAGTGCCATATGTGACACATTTATGGTATCTCTGCATAAGAAAAGTGTCAAATATGACAACAGGTCTGTCTGTTTATGCATGATTTACAAAAGCTGTGGGGGCTTTGGAGTGGAAAAAAGAGCCACTGTCAAAGTTATAGAATGTCAAATAATTTAGTAGGTATGTTTGTGGGTGTCACAGTCGTTCCATGTAAAGTTCAGTAAGGGGGCATTGCTTTATATGGTTCATTCTAGACATTGGGGTTTGTAAAATAATGTAAGATTCATTTAACTTTATGTTGGTCTGAAACTAAAATTTCTAAACTGACTAAAGGTATGCTACAGCCTTTTGACAGCAAAGAAATTTCTGTGTCTAGTATGTCACTGCTGTTGAATTTATTTACTATTTAGCATCATTAATGTAAGTGCTAATTTAAATGCAGCCACAGTAACACTTGTTATTGTACTTGTTATTCTATCTTTCATGCTCTGCTCTTCTGATCTTTATACATACACCATTATTTCTCCATTCTTCGAGTTTTTTCTTGCCATTTGTCTGTCATATTGTATCTCTCATGCAGTGCAGATGTTGTGCATTTTAAATATTATTCATATATTCATGCATTTCTATTATGAATATTCTGTTCTATATTTTACAGGTGAAAGTAGCTGTAATAGAGTATCAAAGTGGTATCTGGTATCAAGGTCAAAATCATGGTATCATAACATCTCTAAGTATAAATAGTGCCTAAACAACAGTGGCCTATGTACATGCATGTGTGTATTATCTCTTTTGTCTGCTTGGGTGATCAGGAATAATTCTTCAGTTTTATAAATAGGGCAGGTTGCTGACACGGGCCTGCTTCCTCATGCCATATTGATTGATGAGTGAGATGGGCTGTACTATTTCAGTGCTAGGGCTCTATCTCTTGACAGAGCAGATATCCTTGACTTACCCAGCATTAAGGGAACATGCTGTATAAATAAAGCAGATGTTAAGACAGGATTAAGCTGACTATATGACAAAAGTGATGAGAGCTCAGAGTATGAAAAGAGTGTATAATGTCAGATGAAGTGAGGGGGCATGTTACAGACATCTTCTGGGTTCATTTGGAGATTGTACTGTGACTATCTGATTAGTCTTTCAGCATATTTTGAGGTGCACAATCTGTTTACTTAGATGGCTGAGTGAAGTTAAGAACAAACCTCTACTCTATTTGAATCTTTGAGGATTAGAGTTGTGCACGAAAATTTTGTAAACTGATACTTAGCTCATCAATTCGGTACCTGCACCATATTGATCCCTTTTGATGCTTCTTTCCCTGAGTACTCACACTGATTTTTAAATGCATGTTTAATGTTTGATATCTAGAATATGAATTCTTTATTTACTATTTGAGAGTAAAAATTAAGCAATAAAAATGAAGCTGGAATATGAGTTTTATTTGATGTATTTATTTCCTTTAAGTTTGTAATGTTTTGAAGTTGTTAAAGGAAAATAAGCAAAATAAAGACTTAGAGGCAAAATAGCATTTTTTTTTTCAAAAATGTTTTTAAGTCATCACAGTGCAACGCTTGGCTTTGATCAGAACATTTCCAACTGAGTTTGCCGTATTACAGTAACAATAGGGAGGCAGGAAGCATGTGCAGAGTGTCTTTATTTGGGATAATCCAGAAATTGGCAACACTACAGGCAGTGGGAGTCAAAAACCCACAGTCAAGGCAATCATACGATAATCCCACTCATTAAACAAAAACAGTTTCACATGATTAATGACCACAGAGAAAGTACAGGAATGCACATTTACAGTGGGAACAACTAGGGAAAAAAGCTTATAGATAGAACTACATATCGGCAAGATTTTACAAAGGTGTATGAAATATAATATACGTTCCCACTCTCATCTTAGAATGTTTTCCAGTGAGGTGCTCGCGATGAGTTCCATGAGATCACTCCATGTGCTTTTGCAAACTTCGTTTGGATTTTGGTCCTGTCTCTACTTGTGGTATGACACTGGCTGATTACCTTAATGTGTTCACCTGTTTTGTGTCTCACCTTGATTAGTTAAGTTTTTTCTGCCCTGTTATTTCTGTTTCTTCTTGCACACTCATGTTTTTGTCCATTTTGTAGTTTTCTGTATTGCCTGATTATGGATTATCCCCATGCTAGGCTCTTATTTCCTATGAACTGATCTAAGTAATGTCTGAAATCATGTATTTTCCCAGAAAAAATAAGACAGAGAAAGTAAGCTTGGCAGTTCAGCACTGTTGACATATTCAGATAGTGTATCCAGAGCAAAGGAAAGCAATGTTGTTTCCCATGCAGCCGAAAGCTGGCTTCTTCAATAGAGATTATTTTAGATTGTCATCGTTATGTATTTCTTTAGGGCTTATGTTTCAACAGACTTTACAGTGACATTGTCCTATGATTTTACATACTAGAGCTACATGAAGGACCTCTGTTTGCGCACTTACCTTTCCTTGCACTGCTGTTGACATTTAAATGACAAGAGGTTTGTTGGAGTATTGCACAGAACCCTGTATTTGTTTCAATGTCATATGTTTCCTGTAAGCTTTGTATCCACAAATTGATGTCAGTCAGTATGCTTTGAATACCATGTGAAATGATTATGTACAAGTTGCAGAATATGATCTCTGTTATGATTCTGTTAGTGTTTTTGTGAGAGTTAAATCCCAGTACTCAGGTCTAGTATCTGGACAGGATTCACTTACAAATGTCCTTGTTTCTAATACCTCTGGCTCCTAGTTGTGCAACAGACCTGCTATTCATCACCACCCATCTCTTTCAGCGGTCTGTTTAGTTGGCCACTGGGTGAAACCCAAATTTGATCGGAAACTCCTAGAAACAACTTAGTGCAGATCACAGAGTGAAACTGATCTTTTGCTCTGCCTCTGCTTGTGTTGATGTGTTTATAATCTTGCTGAAATCCTTGATGGCTTTGATAAGTGGCTTATAGTATTTTCAGATCATTAGACCTCTGTGGGATTTTGTCATTTATAAATGAAAGCTCTTATAAAAAAAAAAGGCAACCACAAAAAAATATCGTATGAAGGGTTATTCGATAATCTCAGTCAGATGGTCTCTGTTGGAGATCAGTTAAGAAACAAGACTGCACATGTGTTTCAACATGATACATTTTTGTACTTAGACTTGATTCTTTCTCAAGTTCTACAGTTAAAAGTTTTAAAATATCTTCTTGTAAACATGGTGGATATCTTTAGTGCTCAAGATCAATAAGGAACAAACAAAACTGTTTCTAAATATGCATATGAAATTCTGTGTTTGGCATTTGTGCAGCCACTCAAAAGCCTATTGGAAATCTCTGTTCTAGCTTACCCATTCTCAGTCCTAAATCTGGTTCAGTCTTTTCATTTATGTCTGTAGATACCATTGAGATCCATAGAGAAGTTTCTCAGCTGAGTAAATAAAAAAATCATTGCCTTTTAAAGTTCAGAAATTAAATAATCCTCACAAATAGGTCAGTCAACTGAAGTAGCTATTTATTTTGGCATTTTTCTTAGAGTAAGACATGTTACCTGTTAAGGTCAATATTTATGTTGAAGGGGCTGACAACCAGCAATAAGGTTATTTTAGGTCTACGTTTTAAATATTTTTTACATTTGCCTGGGAGATGTTGGTGTTTTCCCATGGACAGTTAGCTGAATTAACTTATCTATATCTAACCCAGTACTGGAAATGTGTAGAGAAACAAACCAGAAATGTATCTGCTATATTATCTCAGTAAAACTGTTTTAGGATCAGTCTGAAAACATTTCATGTGGCTTGGGACAGGACTAATAATTGTCTGAATGAGCAGCCTTGGTCTCCATAGTAACCCGTGACCTGTGTTTAGTAGACAGCTGTGCTAGTCCTCTTGTGAATGCCATGGTCACAGAGATGGGTTTCTAAAAAAATAGTTTAACCCCCGTTTCCTTCAAATTTACTGACATCGTTAATCCTTGGGGTCAGATTGACCCCAGCAATTTAACCCTATAATGATTATAGTTAAAATTGTTACCCAGGTTTATGTCACGTAATTTGTGTTTATTTGTTGACTACTTAAGTAGCCTTTAGCCCCC
>JAOVVH010000010.1:6595898-6606435 GCA_028566435.1 Scorpiodoras heckelii
CTGCTTCCATAAATGCCAAATAAACCTGTCCAAATGTCCCCAGAATTATGTGCAGTGTTCTTCATACAAGTCCCTGGCTCGCTACATGAACAATAACATTATAGCAAGCAATTTAATACAAACCTGTGATTTGCAGCCAAATTACTGTTTGAGCCATGCTTTTATCGAAACTTGATCAACACCTTCTGACCAGTCAGATTTGAGAATTCAAACAAACGGTGGTATTAAATCGAATAAAACCAACTGTGTGCGTTCAGTAATTACAGTTTATTACAGACTCAAGGTATACAGGCAGTGGGATATTTTGCAGCTTTTTAAATGGTGAAAATGAACTTTTATGGTATGAAGTGAACAAAGTGTGTGAATGTGTTTACCTCACTGGTCAGCGTGGGAGACAGAAGAGGGGCGAAATTGCTGTTATGTACTGCTATTTTAATTTTTACCTTCCCAGGCAACACACCCACTCTTTAAAAATAAATGACCCTTGTGGCCTATTGGTGAATTACGCATGGCAGTCTTACATAACAAAAGAGAAAAAGAACATTTCTTGTAATGTTGCTACACAGATATAACACCCATTGGAGGACAAATGCCACTCAGTGTTTCTGCAAAAGTCTTGCTCACAGCGTAAGTGTTCACTTGAAAATTTTGCGGAAAAAAAAAGATGTACCTGTAGTATCAGATGAATTTTTAAAAAAAGTAACTCTCTTACTTTGTTGACCTTTATATTATACGGTTCATACTGTCTCCTTTATATCCCGAATTAAGTTCAGCATAAGTGAACATTAAGCAGTACACACAGTCTTAAATGAGTTCTTTGTCCTATGTAGCTGTTGTTGAGGGACCATGAGCCAAACTAGTGCAAAACAGGGAACAGCTTCTCAAAGTATGAGCAGCTGTTGCCACTAATGTTCTCTCTCTTTAGGGAAAACTCTTGTGAACTCTGGGTGAACATTAGTAGCTCTCATTATATGCTATTTAAGGAGAGGGAGAAATAATTTGATAGGGATGTGCCTGTCTGAATTTCCACACTGCATTCAGTGGTGTAGGCTGATGTGCAGCTTTTTAGAGTATGTGCACTGGATTATGGCGAATCAAAAAGGACGTTCATTATATCCTTGGAAAAATAAAGTTTTTCTATTTTTGAGAAGGGTATTGAATTCAAGACCTTCGGCACATTTTTAAAGAAAAAAAAGAGGCCCATTTTCCATGTACACATTTAAACCAGATTCGAACACATTATTCAGGATGAACAGATACAGATAGAAAAACAGATGTGAGTAGGAGTTACACCTTTTTTGTCTATCTTCATTGGTTTGCTCCAGGAGCTTGACCTGAACATCAAAACATCATATTCAAAAATAACATTTTACTTTATTTCTGCACACACTGGCCTGAAATTCACAGAACAAATACTATTATTTAGAGAATCTGCCTGCATATAGTCTATTTATAACATGCACTGTGCTCAGGATAGCATTTTTCTGCTGCAGTCTCCCAAAACAGTAGTTAAATTAATGTAAAAAATATTAGCTTGCAAGTTAGTTGCTCAGGTTTTCAGTGTTCTAAATGATCTTACCAGAAAGTTATGTAAGCAGTATAATAATAAGGACCCCACTTTTACTAGCAGCAGCACTGCATCCCAGCTTAATAGCTGAATGTACTTTCTGACAGGACATTTAACTTGCTCAGACGCTTCCACATTATAACCAAAACGGCACTTCTGCTTCTGACCTGTCCACTATAATGACAATGGTGCTATTTTAAGCCTGGTGTCTGCAGGAGGTTACAAAAATAGAGTACAGTGACATTCATTATATAAAACATTAATAAAATAATCTGTGCTTTGTCATACATAAACAACATGAAAATATAGAAAATGAAAAACATTAGTGCAGCACTTTTTCCGAGAGCAGCCATACGTCATTCCCGGTTTTCAGAATGACCACACCCCCTTTGGGTGAAAAAAATAAATAATAAATGCGTGTGTTACATCTGTTTTCTTGAGCTCGGATAAGGAATAAATCTTTTCATTGGGCATAGATGTTGCATTTGCCAATGTGATGAACTGTTACACAAGTCTCAGTCAGTATTTATTTTTTTTATTTATTGAAAAAATGTACACTTCAGTATTATAACCTTCAAAGCTCTGCCATTGTTGGTAGCAATGCTTAAAATCGCCAACTGTAAGGGTGTTCAGAGTCTCTGTCACGGCTCTGTGGATGTTTACTGTGCTGAAGTGGTGGCCTTTCAAGCGTGTTTTAATCTTGGCCTTCTGCTACAAATTCTTTATGGACGGTCTCTTGAGAATCAAAAAAGATGATGAACAGTGACTTGATTTTTGATTTGCTCATGCAAGTTTTCTTTGGATGAGGGGATGTTGTCTTTTGCCATTCAGCACTTTATCTTTTTGTGCCAGGATCCTAATCGAACACCAGTGATTCATCTCCTGTGATCTCTCTGTTCAGGAAATTGGGCTCTCTTGTTATACAATCCAACATTTTCTCCAAACTCACTTGCATTGTTCCAGTGATGAGGCACTTCAGCAGGGTTTCGCAAAAACAAATGTCTGGGCACTCGGAAGGCTAGAATGCAACTGAAATGGGTCCTGCAGTTTCTCTGAGATCCCACTCTAAGTGACCTTTAACCACCATAACCAATTTCATTCTCATTACTTTTCAGATCTCGTGTAAACATTTGTGTGTGTGTAAACCCGTCTTTTGCATGTTAATGTTAGCAATGTAGCTATTTAGTTTACAGTAACATTGCACTGAACAGACTATAACGTATGGTGCCTTAATGACAGAAAAAGTGACAGATGTCAGAAAAAACAACTTGGTAGTTCTTTTGTCAGTGCATGACTACTCCAGCCACTGAGTGGGGTAGTTTGTACACTTTGATGAAGGTAGACTGAGTGGACACTCGTCAACCCCTATTCCATTGATGTTTTCTATACATCAGTGCAGATTGTTGTTTGGCAACAACATAATATAATTATTTGACTTACTGGCTATAGGATTTAGGCTCCTAATGGCTAAAAATAACTACAGAATTCTTAATTCATGCTATTAAATGGCAAAGACCTCAGTATTTATTCACCACTAGTCAAATTTAAGCGGCAAGGACATTAGGCAAGGGCAAAGTACCCAGATGTGTTGTACTCATCCATGACTTTACTGTAAGAATGAAAAAACCCACAGATTTTAGATGTTACTGTCTTGCTGTACTGCTGAATATAAACTATGCAACCATTATCAAAACTGAAATGTGATGCCCTAAGTGGAAGTCACCAGTTGCTATCTGCCATTGTTTCTTTTTCCAGCAGCCCTGCAAACCTCCCATCATGTCCCCAGACTCATGTCCCCACTAAACAGATACAGATAGTATCACATAGCATTGTGTTACATCCCTGATGTATTTTTCTGCCCACCTTTTATATCTTGCCTGAGAAAGTAAGCACGCTAGTGTAGTCAGAAAAAAAATGTGGAAACGTGTGTGGATCCAATTCAGTTTTTAATTAAGAGTTTTACCAGATTCATTCTTGATACCCTAGTTAGGGGTCAAAACACAGGCAGGCATGAGACACTGCTGCAAATAGATACACAAACCAGGGACCTCTGTATCTAGTGAGCTGGCGATGGGACACTTAAGTGCTGCTTAGCTGACACACTGTTCAAGCTTTTAAAAGTTCAGATGTTTTGAAACACTACTGTGTGGCTGTTCATTAGTTTCAGTATCTGGTTGTTTACATTCTTTACATATTAGTTTAAAAAGCACTTGAATGCCTAAATGCTAGTGTTATATATTGACAGCCACGAGGTGAAGAAAGATAATAGCCAAATAATAAATGTAGAGATCTATAAAGTTTTTTTAAAAAAACCCACAGTAACAAGGTTTATAGTTTGGGAACGTGTGAGCAAGAAAATCATTTCAGTTTATAAAAAGCAGTGTGATTATTTTTTTTGCATTTTTTATTTAGATTTATACAGTTTCATCTTGAATGTTTCCTCGCAATTCCGTCGGTTGTGCAGTTTTATTTTTTGGGTTCCGCAAAGCACACAACATTTATTTATTTGGCAGACACTTATATCCAAAATGGTGTAAAATTGAGCTTGGTGGTGCTTGGCACTATTGCATTCAGCAAATGCAAATCTAAACAGCAGTCAGTGTGCATCCAATTTCATCAGAAACACCACGGCAGTTTAAAAATCATATTGTCAGAACATCCTGAGGCTACGGTTCACAGTTTTCATGTCTCCGTTCAGTACAAAAGCGGCAGCCAAATGTACAGAAGACTTATTCAGCCGTGTTTCTTGCAGCAGCTTCTTACTGACATTGGCAGAAAATAGGAGCAGAATCAATTGCGTGATCCAGTCACTGACTCATTGAGCCGTCTGTGACTCATTGAGTTTCCTGCACCTCTGTGGGTACGACTGCAGGGAATGCTTTCGCTTTGTGAAATGGCCATTGCACAAATGGACTCCAAACTGTACTCGTTTGTTTAGGCGTAGTCAGTGCCATTCATTCTGTCAAATAAGTGAGCGTGCATTCAGTGGCTTTGGGCCCAAGGAGAGCCGAGACAGAGCTTTTGTCCTATATCGCCAAGCCAGGCTGCCAGATAGCCACTGTCAGCACCCCGCAGAGTGAAGGAAGGGCATTATTTGTGAGTGCATGTAAGTGTATGTGTGTGTGTGTGTGTGTGTGTGTGTGTGTGTGTGTGTGTGTGTGTGCATACAAGGGTGAGAGAGAGACAGACTGGCTATCTTTTTCACACAACCTTACAGTGAAGTCAGAATTAACAGGCTCCACAGTACTCCGGAAAATTGATTCCCTCCTCCCCTCCCTCCACTTGGCCTTCTCTTTCTTCGTTACCCTCCAGACTGGGGTTGTTGCCACTTCATTAACCCTTTGTCCACCTTCTTACACCCCATGGAAGCTGTCCTAGCTGTCGTGTCACTCAGCAGTTGACGTGTTTTAAGTTAGCAGTGACGGAAGTCAGAAGCCCATTTTCTCAAACATTCATTAAAAGAAAGGCAGCACAAAGCACTTCTGTCTCACAAGGCAATAGGCAAAGAGAGACATTTAGCAAGCGCAGTATCCATAAAACCGGGGAGACAAGAGTGAGGGGGAAAAAAGAGAGAGAAACAGATCAAATTAAGTTCTATACAACAGAAATAATGCAAGGAAATGCAGCTAGAGAAAGACTTGCATAAAGGCAGATTTACTAAAAACAACACTAATTACAGAGCAGCTATTTGTGGCAGTACAGTTTTACACATGCATGTAAGTGAACACCGGCACACCTTGTTTAATTAACATAAGACTGACCCAACACATTCTACTATGTTCTCCTGGCAAACCTCTGTGACCCAGAATATTTTACAATGTTCGTTATTATTGTTTTTACATCAGACAGCTTGTTGAATGCATTTTGAGACATGATCATTTTTGGTCACTAAACTTACCAAACACAGTCACCAAATGCAGAATGCAGAAGAAAAGTTTTTCTTACAAGAATTCTCATAAACAACCAGGAATTTTTTTTATTAAAAAAGAAAGAAATGACATTTGCAAGTCAAGGTAAAAAAGAACAGATTTTTAATAAAATGCTATGATGTCATGCTGGAAATCCTTAAAAAATTGTTCACAGTAAAGTGTACTCAGAGCTGTTGGGTTGAAATTGGTTCTCAAATGCATTTGTCAGATGGCAGCTCAGAAACAGTGGGTAGAAAATGAATGCACAACCTTTAACTAGTCTTACATTTGATCAGCCTATAAGCCAGAATTAAAATACAATAAAGCTATTTTTCTAGGTAATCTACATAAACCACTTAACAATGTCATAGTGAAAAGCTATCAAAAAACATTTCTAAAATTATTAACTAAGCAACTATAGTATCTTGGTTTGATAAAATTGGTATACACCACCTTTACTATAACATCCCTCGCAGGAATAACCAGTTTTCTTCAAGGTCATGTAATCACTTAATTTTTTCAACGTCTGTGTAGAATCACAGCATTTGACTTGATAGCTTGAATAAAAACATCTCTTTACTATGGCCCTTCAGTTTTCAAGTGTGGATCTACACAAAAGCAGTAGCAAAGACCTCAACCCTGCAACACAGTGGTGCAAGGGTACATATGAGGTGAGAGATATAAAAAGATTTCCAAGTCTCTGAAGATACCCAGGAGCACCGTTATATCCACTGTTAAGTAGTAGAAGGTGCACGGAACCACCCACAGTCTGTCAAAATCCAGAGCGTCCATCAAAACTAGACCTTAAAGAAGACAATTGGTCAGAGAGGTAACTAGGAAACAAATGGCAACCTTGAAAGACCTACAGGATTTTATGGTCAACAAATGAAATTATGTGCATCCCACAACAATATTAAAGCTATTGTACACATTTGGCCTGTATGGGAGATTGGCAAAGAGAAAACCAGTTCTCTAAAAGCTGCTCCTGGAGTCCAGTTTGAAGTTCACATAAAGACAAACTGGCAGAATGTTTTGTGGACAGATGAAACCGCAGGAGAAACAGCACCAACCCAACTTTGAAGCATGGTGGTGGAAGCATAATGGTGTGGGGATGTTTCTTATTTGCAGGGACTGGGGAACTTGGAAGATTGAGGCGAGGGTAGATGAAATCAAGTAGAAGGAGATTCTGAGGAAGAACCTGGGGTTGGAAATTCATACAGAATAAATTCTGTTTGCCCGGCTGTGGTGTCATTGCTCTTTTAGTTGTCCTTTGAGTATATAGAATTTGGTTTGAGACACAGCCTTGAATCCTTGATGAAGGGATATTTCTTTGATTGAAAATAAACAAACAGGTTCAGATGTCTCTCTTATCAAACATCTGTAGCCACAGATGTATTCTTCTCGGCTATAACACTTATTTTCAGAGTAAAAAAATAAGCTTATCACAGGCGTTAAATAGTGCACACTACTGTAACGTCATTAAGATCAGTTTCTTTAAATCAACAGTGCTTGATGTGGTACAGTAATCTTCCCACAATAATTTGCTCTTTGAGACAGAAGATTCCAGAAATGTATATGTAATGCATCAATCAGACCTGTCTTCTTATAGGTGCTAAAACCACTTACATCAGTCCAGTAAGTCATGGCAGCCAGTTTTTAATGCCAGGTGGGGGTTTCCATGGTGCAGTATAGTAAATCTGCTGCCTGGAATGGTAGCACGGGGATAGTAGAGAAAAGGATGGATAGCTAGAATGGAAAAAAAAGTCAGTGAAGAGGTATACAGTGTGTGTGTGTGTGTGTGTGTGTGTGTGTGTGTGTGTGTGTGTGTGTGTGTGGGGGGATTGGCTCGTATAGTGTGTATGTGTAAATCTTTATTGTAGCAATGAAATCTGCTTCATTTATTCATTGCTACTCCCAACCTTGTATTAGATAGCAAGTTCCTTTACAGTCTTTATAACAGTGGAGGTTATTTCAGTCTCTGTCAAAGTCTGATTTTTAAAGATTTTTATTATCTCTGTATTTTTATACTTCTTAAAATTAATACAATTCACTGAGGCTATTTCACATATGCCAAAAGTGGTTAAAGTGCACAACAGAACAGGCGTATTGTGTTTAGTTCTACATTTGCCACTTTATTTTACCGTGTACTTCACTGCAGTTAATGAGAGAAATTAAATACAGCACTATTTGCTTCTGTTTTTTTTTTTTTTTCATACTGTAGCCACCCATGTGATTACTCTAGCATGAAAACCTTTTAACACAAGTGGGATTATCTTTATTTTCGAGAATAATGTTTTTTTTTCCATTACTCTCAGTGCATCGATGGCACCTTCCTAATACTGTTTCGAGACATGATTTTTCTTTTTTTTTTTCCCCTCTTTAGACCAAAATATGGTTTACAGTAAAAAGCAACTGTCTGTGTGCATTAGGTCATTTTGTGCATTAGGGCTATCACTTCACAAAATGTATAAAAAGTATGAAAATTCTTCTCTTTCTGATGTATTTAGCCCTGTAGCTTCTGTAGTCTGTGGTCTGATGAGCAGTTAGAGTGTCTGAAAGTTGTCTTTACCGCTATGATAGTAAATGAAAACTGAATGTGCACATGAAGCAATCAAGGCAATTTAGAAACACTGTTTCTTAAAGAAACTAAATTTCAAAGGTTTAGTATGAACACCATTAGTGATGTGGAGAACATCCCGGAGATAATCCGAATGTTGCAGTGCTTTCTCCTGTGCATTCTTCCATCGTGAGGAATCCAAAAAAAACAACTGAATTTAAAAAGAGATGAGAAATAATGTAAAAACTTAAGATAATTCAGGAATTTTTAAAAAACTTCATGTGTTTCTTTGTAAAATGGGACGGTTCAACACCTCCTGGTTGACTTGTTATATTGGATAAATGTTGTAAAGATCATCACCCTGTGATTTACATAAATACCTGGGTTTGGATGAGCTGAAAATGAGAATCTGCTACAGAAGCCGAGCTGGCTCATGCTCAACTATTTAACTATATATGAATGATTTTTTCATACATTGAACTCTCTGCTGTACTATTTTTTCAGTTAGTGCTAATAAAATAGTTTGTTGGACACACAACTGCAACATCTTTGTGATCCCAAGCTACTCAAATATCTTTTGTGTGTACCATTACCCAATTGTGATTTTTTGTGATTTTTTCTTCACCTAGCTAACAATAGCGGGCTAGTTGTCTAATAGTTTATGTCTGTCAAAAACACTGTCTGTGTCTGCCAGATGCGAGTCGATTACACTGCCACATGTTTGACTGCTTTTTACGTTCTACCTTCTGTGATTTGGATCATCATTTTCTGTGTTGTTCTTGTCGAGGGTGAGACGTTTCATGCTGCTCAGATCCCACAGCTCTCTGTTCTTGCTGTGTTCACGCATGGCTACTCCGACCCCTGGCTCCACCATGTGCCTGTGTTTGTGTTACATTTGTTTTGAATAATTACCTTGCGTGTGAGAAAGGCAGTATTTACAACAAATTATTTCTGTCTTCAATTTTTCTCAAGCCTGTCTATGTAATGTTCCAGCACTTTCCAGGTTCAGTACTTTTTAAAATTCTGTTCGAATGCTAACAGCTTACATGTCACATTGACTTGCCCTTCTTGTGGCTAATGTTAGGCTAAATCTATCATCAAGTACTCAGTACCACCAACAGTCTTATTAAAATGAAAACAACACAACTTCATTGTGCACAGCATTTCAGTCATAGTGAAGGGCAGCAGTTAAATACATCAAGAGTGACATATTACTCTCCAAATCTTGTAATAACAAGATCTTGTAATAACTAATTGCTTTTCTTAATCTATAACCATGATGGTAAAAAACATTTTTCTACAAGTAGTTCAAAATACTAAGAAGTAAAAAAGATATAGATGCAGTCATTTTCCTGCATAGACATGTACACAATGCATGCATGTAAAAATATATACAATTGAGTATTTCATGGAAAAACAGTGATGGCGTGGTCTGGGTCGACTTAGAGGGAAAGGTCATTCTGACTGAGCACCTTTATCCTAAGGTGAAATATTTCTATCCTGATGGGACTTGTCTCGTCTAGGATGATCCCGCCCACATCCATAGAGCACAAGGGCTCACTGACTGGCCTGATGAAAATGAAACCGATAGAAATTATATGCTGTGGCCTTCAGAGTCGCTACAACTCTGAACCTATTCATTTTGGATTGTCTTGTTAGACAGCACACTCTTCCACCATTACCAGAATACCATTTGAGGGAACTATATCTATGCAATATAAACATAAATAAAACCCATATACCTACCATATGTAAATCATGATATGTTCATCCTGTAATGTAGATGGGTTTCCTCTAGATTCTGTCATCCTGCCATGCTAGGAAGTTGAGTAGCTGCACTAAATTGCCCCGGGGGTGGACATACATGCGAATGTGTGATGCTCTGCGATAGACTGGTGTCCCAAGTGTCCAGGCTACTGATTTGTTTACGCCTTGGTGATATATACACTAACTAGGCTACACTGTAGCTACTAATTGAGGATTATGCTCTGGTTATAGTCCTTTAAAATATGGTATAAGTTACAGGCAGAGTCGAACTGATGTATACATTCTAATATGTTCTGTTCAGTTGTTCAGATTGTGAGCTTGTCCTCATGAATAGTGAGTGACACATAAAAGTGTGAAACACAGGAAAGTGATAGAAGTGCTGAACTGGCTTTTGAACATTAGTGCTACTGCAGTTTTACTCTGGCTGTATTGTCAGGTGGTCTCACTGCTGAGGGTCAGACCTTTGTCCTCTGTATAAGATTGGAAATGCGTTTTTTTGTAACTGCACAGCTTTAGGGGACAGCAGACACAAGACACAGTGGGAGCTCTTCACACACATATACGTGGGGATGGACACAGAATGATAAACAGGCCTGTGTGTGTGTGTGTGTGTGTGTGTGTGTGTGTGTGTGTGTGTGTGTCATTGTTGTTGTGTATGTGGATGTTAGGGGTCAAGTCCATGATGTATAGCAGCAGCATATTTCAGGAACACACACACACACACACACACACACACAC
>JAOVVH010000010.1:6754048-6764048 GCA_028566435.1 Scorpiodoras heckelii
AGAGAGAGAGAGAGAGAGAGAGAGAATGTGTGTGTGTGTGTGTGTGTGTGTGTGAGAGAGAGAGAAAGAGAGAGAGAAAGAGAGAGAGAGAGAGAGAGAGAGAGAGAGTATATGCTTATTCTACTTTGGTTTTCACGGGCAGGTCCACTGCTGATTTCGCATGGCCATGACTAGAAAAACTTTGCTGGTGCAACTAGTGTGTAATATGTCAGTCATCCTGGTGACCATGTCTGCAGGTGTTAGCTGGTTTTTTCAGCTTGGCTGTGCATGAATGGGTCTGGATTTGTGTCTGTGTATGTTTGTGAGTGGAAGAGGAGCACCACTGCATTCCAATCCCATGCTACTTGGAGTCCCACATAAAGTAATGTTTTCACAGACATTTGGAGACACGTTGCCTCTTTCTCTCAGGGCTGCTTGTTCTTAATTACTGTTTTCCCCCTGGAGTTGAAAACAACATAATTTTTGCTTGAGTGTTTTGAACACGAGCGTTTAAACTTCACACCCCGTGGGCTAAAAGCATGCTCCGGAATTTCCCGCTTGGAAATCACCAGGCCTTTATCACAGCTGCTGATTATTTCAGCTAGTGATCATAGTCATCTGCTCAGGTTAAAATATGGAATCATATGTTTGATGCCACCTGGTGTGTGATCTCCAGTACAAAGTTGACCTGACCTAGGAGGACAAATGTCAGTGCTTTGGTCTGGGTTTAAATTTGATAGGCTTCATATTTCCCGGCTACTGCATATACACATATATAAACTACCGGTAGGACTGTTACTAATTTGCCAAGTGGAAATGACTTTCAGGGTGTATGCTGCTCAAATAGAAATCTTGGGGAAAATAGCATTTAAATTCTGTTCTGCTCTTTCTTGATGTTTGACAGAGGCATGTATCTGTTGGGCACACACACTCTCTCTCTCTCTCTCTCTCTCACACACACACACACACACACACACATACACACACAAAAAGCTCACAGCATTGCAAAACAAATTATGCCCTAAAAACACTGCAGCCAATGCCAAGCAAAGTACAAAGAGGAGACTTTCCATTACTTCTGAATTCTTTATTAGCATGGCAACACGCCTCAGCTTTGAAAGAAACATGGCCACAAAGTAACTAACAAAAAAAAAAAAAAAACCCAAACATGTCTTATCCGATTAATGGTAAACAGAACTTAATGACTGTTGGGAAAATTCAAATGATCAACTACAAAACAGCACCGTGCGGTACAGAACCTGCTTCTGGCACTAAATAGAAATGAATCAATTAATAAAATTAATTTTCTATAACCGTTTAGAGTATCGCTCCCTTTGCCCTCTGCTTTCCTCTTCCTGCTTCCTTAAAAAGCAAACAAAAAAATGCAAAAAAAAAAAAACCAAACAAAAAAACCCCTTAAAAACACTGCATGCCACTTTATCTATTTAATTTGAAGTCTAAATAATTGCAGCGCTGTTTAAATAGCTTCGCTTTGGCTCATGCACTTTTCTAACTCCGTGTTCTCTGTGTAAAAATCAATGCTCTGTTTACATCAGTGAATGATTTTAAGGCCCTCAAGCTAAAATGATAAGCAGTTTTGCATTTTGAATGCAGTTATAAAGCACTGTGTACACAACTTTCAAGAAGCCCATTCATCAACTATATGAACAATTTTTATAAGTAATGATCAAGCTGTTATTTATATAGGACAAGTATAAGCAGTTCTTGAGACATGGAAATGTGTTAGTTGTGGTTGTGGATTGGATCAGACGGATTAGTGCTGTTGGTGCTAAGTACGTAATATCATCGACAAAAAAATTTCTGGGGAAAATAAAACAGAAGAAGAAAAAAAAAGACAGCCAGAGCTAGCTGTGGTGATGGTGATGATGATGATGATCATCATCATCATCATCATCATAATAATAATAATAATATTAATCATCATCATCATCATCATCCATGTTATTATTATTATTATTATTATTATTATTATTATTATTATTATTATTATTGGTCATAGTACACGCATACATACAATATTATCACATTATTATGATGTTATATTGTTAACATACTGTACATTCTGGTCTCATTCATTAGACATGACAATTGATCACAATGGATGAATTTTAACATTAAAAAATGAAGTATACCTGTTTTCATTTGCATTTTTACTTCATATTATTGCATTATGGGAAAGTTTTTGGATTGGACCTTCCTTTCTGATACATAAATTATGCTCAAAATGACTGGGTTTGTAATAACAACCAGTAGACTGTAGTGTCAGTTGACACAATGTAAGATACATAGCATACTTCATAACTAAAATAGGTAAGCTCCATCAGAAAATGCGCTGCCTGTTGTCATATTAAAGGTTAATTCCATGTTTATTCTAATGGGAATGAAACAGCATGATTTAAATTAGGATTCAGATGTACAGTAATAGAGGTATTTTTCCTGGCAGTTCCACCAGCAGTTTAATTAGCCTTTTTAGCTCCAGTTTCTGTGGAGTTAGGTATGACACTATATAGGTATTGCACTATAGAGTCATAAGAAAATCAAAAATAGATGCACTGTGTTCACATTTGCTTGAAGTTTGTCTCATGTAAGTGTGTCACAGCTGCTGTTGCGGTCGCGTGTCCGATTTTTTCATGTTCTAAAGATATAAGATGGTAGTAGACAAAATGTATATAAATATATCATTTTGATGTTATCAGGGGTGTGCTGAATGGGAAAAACACACATGTAGGAAGTGAGGTATAATAATGATGATGAAGCATAATTGGAGCCACTTTATTGTCATAGCCCATTTGCAGAAGATCGCTACTCAAATTGCACTTTTTATGTAGCACCGTCCATGAAATCAAAGCTAGGAAATATGCAAGTACATAGAAAATCATTGCTTTCCTGTTGCTTGCCACATGCTGTGCCACTAGAATGCAGGGTTAATGCTATGATGTTGTGGTATATGGTAGCTAATAATGTGGCAATAGCCTGAACATTGTGGTCTACGAGAACATTTATAGTCACTTCTTTTTTTATATTCTCTTGAATTATATTGGATACTGCACTAAATTAACATTTAAAGCCTAGATTTACTAAGAGTTCCTTAAAATTCCTTCTAATGTGCAAATTATTAGTAGCGATATCTGGAAATATTTAGTGCAATAAGCTAGTCAGGTAAAGCCAACATAATTGCTAATGTTGGTTATGAACTAAACTTCAGTTCTTATATTTTGGCATGTTTGAATGCTATAAAATAAATCACTGTGAATAAATTCACTGGAAATTGTAAGCCTAATTCATAAAAAATTATCTAGCTGGCTAGCTTTGTGCTCTTGAGTTCTGCAGTACAAAACAGCCAAACAGTAGTAATGAGCAGGATATGAAATGTTGTGTGGTCTTCACATTTCCAGGTGTACAGTAGATGCTCCTACAATGTAGTAAATATAGATGCTGTTGATGTAGGGATGCCCCTAGATCATTCCTAGTATCTGCAGGACTTACTTCACCTCTTTGCTTTTGACATACTGCACAATTTATTGCATAAATCAGGATGTCTGCTGGATAGGTTGTGTGGGCAGCATGCTTGAGGTTGAGTCCTTTTAGCAAGTTCATAAAAAATACAGACATTATTTTAACCTTGTTACATAGTCTAAATGCAAACTTGTAAGCACATACATTGAAGTCTTGGACACCATTACTCGAGGCAGTTCACTCAATATACCATGAACTGTGAAATAGTGAAATACTAGATTTTCTTTTCTTTTCTTTTCTTTTCTCTTGTGTTGCATGTGTAGTCTGTTCATCCGCAACCTTTAATGCTGCATCTCTAATTTAGTGCTATTTCTACCCTTCAGTCTATATTTAGCTGTACGTAGTCTCTGACAGGTACACGTTTCTCACTTACAGCCATTTTCTATTTTACCTTCTCATGTAATATTCAGAACAGGATTTGGACTATGCTAATGACAATATTAACACAGTGTCTTACCAATATGCTAAAGATATCACTACATCTTTGAATACATATAGTACCGAGTGTCTGCCCACATATTCTCCTGTGTATGACATATTTTGACATTCCCTTTGGAGTCTACTGCTGCTACAGAGGCCTGATTATTACTGGTTCCCAGTGGACAAAATGTCCTAATGGAGAGACACCATATGTGTGCATCAGAAGTCTCAGTAGACTATACAGCTAGCAAGGGCCACTCTGAGCTCTTTACAAAATATGCTCCATTTCATTCACATCTGTCACTAGCCAAAAGCACACAGATAAATGTACAGTAATGCGGATGGCGAACAGTCCAAATACTCTGGAGTTTTGCCGTAGGTGTTCTCTCATTTACTAAAATTGAGTTTCTAAACATCTAAAAGTTTCTCTCACTGTGAAGTTTATTTTAGCAAGCAAGCAGTCATGTCTCCGTATTTCTCCTATTGGTTCTTCCTAGCTAATATCTCTGTGAATGCTTTACTACAATGTGAAATTGCACAACTTTCTCATTACCCATTACCATTTCTGCAATCTGAATACCCAGTGATGCTGACTATTTTATATGTAGCCCATACAACATTTTCTTTGAGACTTCCTGATTGTCCTGATAAATGTTGTTTTTGACAAGTCTTCCCTTTTAAGGCATGTAGAAATGTGGAACATGGTCATGTTAAGGGGAAACAAATAGAGATGGTTTCATTCCTTGAGTCATTTCACTGATTGCATTGTATTACTAACCGTATTGTAATCCTTAATCGGTGCGAAACATGAAATTAGCGTGCCTCAACCACCTCGGTGGCTCTACTCTGAGACACACCTCTGCAGAGGAAGCTCATCTCTGCTGCCTATACTTGTGACCTTATTCTTTTTGGCACTGCCACATCCCGCAGAACCATAGATGAGGATAGATTGACCACTTATGCAGACTCTGTCCACCGCATCACCACTATAGGCCAGTGTGTGGACTTTAGCACTGCTTCCAACGGCCCAGTTTGCTCTTTTTGCATCACGTGTGAATGAGATCTGTAGGTTCTCCTTTCCTTTGAAAGAAGCCTCCCACTCTTTTCTGGGAAAGAACCATTTTAGATAGTGCCAAGAGAACATCATCTGCATGCACCAGGCATGTTACTTCTTGCCCTTCATACTGGATGCCTCTCTATCCTTGAGGGTATCTTACAGTTTATTATGATTGCTAACACACAAAAATAAAAAAATAACACTGAAGGAACATAACCTCAGCCCACATCTGCACAGCTGTACGCACATTCTCAGCCTCACACTTTTTGCAAAACACTACACACGGTGTTTTGCAAAACACTAAACATACTTCTCTACGTTAGACACAGAAATCTAACATGATTGACGAGAAGTGACATGATGTCATTTTTAGGCACTGCCTTTTCCACAGCTATGACTCAACTGATCAGACATGGTCTTCAGGTTTACAGACACTCAGGTGCTTAACTGTAAACTCACCGGTCAGGTGTAAGCACTATAAAAAGGCGACAGGTGAGTTTTCCTGTCTTCAGCAAAAATGGAGTGGAGAGGGAGGGTAAAGATGAAAGGGGTAGGGAGAGGAAGAGGATGAGGTAGAGGTAGACCTGGAGGAGGATTTGGTCAAAGAAGACAAGGAACAAATTTTCAGATGAGATTCGAGCAACATTGTTTGACCATGTTGTAAAACATAAGTTGACATTGAGAGAGGTTGGACAGAGAGTTCAGCTCAACCTCTGCAGATATACTGTTGCAACAGTCATTCAAACATTTTGACAAGAGCACAGGTGAAAACCAACCTTTCTCTACTATATAACAATATAATTTCCTAACCCCGAAACCACAAAGAGTAGCAGTGCTGTAAACACACCCTCTATTTTTTGTTCTCTTAGTGGTGCATGCCCACTAAGAACTTATATTTACTTCTTTCACAGTAAACTACAACTTTTTTTCAGCACACACTGGAAGTTATTGGCAATTTCAGTAATGTTGTTCCAAAGTTCAAACTGTACTTTATTTCAGAGTATTCCCCATACGTACTGAATGCTTAAATAATAAAAAAAAAAACATGCAAAATCCCTTGCAATAATAGTGGAATAAATATTCAAAGTCTTTAAAAAAGTTTCCAAACAAGCTAAGCTCAAAACAACAAAAATATTCCTTCCACTCAAGGCAATTAGCGACAAAACTGTTCTGATGTTATCATCCATAACAAAAGCTGTTTGTGAGAAGTACACTCTCACACTGATAAACACCTTTAAAAGTTGATAAATCTGCTGCCAGTTTATCTCAGTATGATTAAACACTAAACTGCAGTACAGAGAGGCTCAAGGTCTATCCAGGTCAGGATGGTACACGTTTCTAGTTTTGTGGAATAAATATTTTTCTGACTGGTTTAATCACCTTACAATTAAAAAAACCTAGTTGTTTCCCTTTTTACCTTTAGTAAGACTTAAGGAAATTATGTTTGTGCCTGTAATTGGTGCACTTTATATTTATTTAGTTGTTTGCTTACTTGCCTTTCTGTCACCTACACGTCAATTGCTGACTTTCCTGACTTTCATTAAATTGACTTGAGTGAGATTAGTAGCACTGCAATGTAATGAATCATCAAAAAGCAATCAATGTTCTTGTACATGTAGGTGTAAATCCATGAACTTCAAAACATTTGCACTGCATTTAAGATGTGCCATTTGCAAAAGAAGAGCTGGCTCATATATACGTAAGTGAACATATCTGAGCCTATTTTTATGTGGGCAATGCTTAATATATGTAAACTTGCTATTTTTAATAATTGTTTAATAGAGCTGTGACACAATGATTTTTTTTAATCGCGTTAATCGAGGTGCACATTTCGATTTGGTTTGTACATGCAACTAGGCATCGTAGGGCCATCGAAAATTTTGATGCCATTTATCACTGGTCTATTTTAAGAGAAACGACTGTTGAATGTTGCCGCATTATTCATTTGACTTTATTTGATAAAAGTGAAATATTAAAGATGATTGATGTTTCATTTTTTTATTTAAAGGCTACTGCACAGTGTGTAGGGAGCGAGGGAACAAAACTTCTTTGTTCTCCATTGTTCCTTTCAACCTTAGCAATGTTGATGATAGCTAACGATCGAGGAGATCCTAACATTCAGCACGAGAGATCAGAGCACTGCACGAGAAGTTAAACAACAACCAAAACATACATTAAAAAGTTAAAATACATCACCCACCATTCCTAGACATTTCATCACATTTATTTCAAAAGTGCCTACTGCATACAAAATTAGTCTGAACCATGCTGTCTTGTAGAACACAACCAATGTAATCAGTGCTGTTGATGACGTTGCAGGGCGTCCAGATAGAGCCATTTTAGGGACCGGGTTCCCTATAAAGAGCCCTTTGGATTCTGTACCCTGTGCAGTGTGTAGGGAGCAGGGACCCTTGCGATTGAAATGCAGCCTTTGTGTTCACTGAAGGTGCCGCTGGTTTACGTAATTTAACAAATTTTTTAATCTGCGTTAAAAGTTTTGGTGCCGTTAATTTTTTAAATGCCTAGTCATAATACTGCAAACTTTATCTGTTATAGACATAAAAATGGCAGTGAGTCATTTGGGAAATGAAACACTCAACTCTTACTGGTGAGCTGAGTCAAATGATTTGACAATAAGAGTTGGAATTCCCATCACGGCACTGCACTTTGTACAATTTAATAAATGAGAGTCTTAAAAACCTCTCAGAGAGTAAATGTAATAAAATAAATTAGAATATGCTACATGCAATGATTAAAGGAATTCAAGCAAGGGTGCTTAAGTGGACAAGTGGTGAAGTGGGATTTTTTTTTTACATCCTAATTTTGGCTTTGATCTTGCATCTGCCATGTTTTTCAGTGCTGTCAGCAGCACACCAGCATCAGGCTTATAACCCCAAGAAATTTGGGGGTTCAGAAGCTGTTGTTGTTTCAGTACTAATATACAATGTAGTACATTATTATTATTATTATTATTATCATTATTATTATTATTATTATTATTATTAGTAGTAGTAGTAGTAGTAGTAGTATCATCGTCATCATCACAGGTTTTATTTATATAGCAAATATTTATTAAAAAATTATTTTTTTTAATTATTAAATTATTAAAAGTTCAAACTAATTAGTTTTAATTAATTAATGATACCATCCCCAATATTTACTATATTATCTATAAACCTAAAATAAATATTGCAATAAAGTAACAGGAACTGAAATGGAGTTAAAGCAAACAGGAGTTAAATCTAGCATTATGCTTTCTAAAACACATCCAATGACCTGTGTATTCAGGAAGACAAAAGCAGCTCTGACACAGAACCCTGTAGGATACTTGTTTTAAGGGCCCATGATTTGATCCCAAATTTGGGTTGATGTCTGTGCTGATTTTTGCAAGTTCCCCTGTGTGAGACTGTATGACTGTAGACTATATGGTTAAAAGTTTGTGGACACGTGACCATCACCCATATGTGGGGCTTCCCCAAAACTGTTGCCACAAAGATGGATGCACACAGTTATCTAGAACAGGAGTGTCCAGTCTTATCTAGAAATGGTTGGTGTGGATGGTGTGCATGTTTTCATTCCAGCCAAACAGAAGTCACACCTGATAGTCTATTGAACACTGAGATCAACTGATTAAACAGGAGGAATCAGCTGTGGCTCCTGCTTGATTGGAAAGAAAGCCTGAGCTCACGTTGGCCCTTTGTGGATAAGACTTGACACCTCTGGGCTAGAATATGTTTGCATTCTGAAACATTATGATCTCGCTTCAGTGGAGCTAATGGGCCTAAATCTATTCATTCTGGCTTGTGCCTAGTGTTACACCAAGGCTCTGACCAGGATGTAGTGGTTGCTAAAGATGAATAGGATGAATGATGCACATTGATAATATCCAATCTCCAATAAGTAATACATCAACTATAAGAATATAACTATAACTATAAAAATCTGATAAAAATAGAACTAACAAGATAAAAGACACAGGAAGAAACAATAGGCCATATTAAACAAACATGTATTAATCTGGATTTTAAGACCTAAATGATCTCCCTTAAGGGTAACAAATGTGTAGTGGTCTTCATGTAAACTGTCGTGTTCTAATTTGGAAATGATTAGTCTACAAACCACTTCAGTCAAATGACAATAATTTTATTCAATAAAAAGTAAAAATAAATGCAAATACAAAAACTTGGCCAAGGGCTTCAGCGTTTCTCTGCCTTTCTCTCTCTCTCCAGTGTAAACGAAAAAGCCCCTCTCTCTCTGTGTCTGCTAAATTTATACACTTCCTTCACCTTGTTTTTCCACAAAAGACTTCCTAATATCTGACTACTATCTTTAATTTCCATCTTCGGTAAGAACCCCTACGCTACATATCTCTTAATGTCTGCTTTCGTTTCCTGACAGACACAGAGCTGCTCTCTGGTGGTTCCACATCCTGTCGTCACCTGCAACCCTTGGCCTCTTACAGACACATAAAGAAAACTTATCATGATTCTGTTTCTTAATGTAAATGTCTTGGCAAAATGCTTTATGCCTATAATTATATGTTATTTTAATCTAACAAAACCAGGTTGGCTAGCTTGACCAAATTGAGTGTGATCAAGCTTTGAATGAAATGATGGGAGACGTGATGGAATACATCCTTGGAGTTATGATGAAGTCCATCCATCCATCCATCCATCCATCCATTATCTTCCGCTTTATCCTGCTAGTCGGGGTCACGGGGGGACTGGAGCCAATCCCAGCGTCATCGGGCAAAGGCGGAGTACACCATGGACAGGTCGCCAGTTTTCCATCACATGGCCAACACTCACTCACACACACCTTCACACCTACGGGCAATTTAGAGTGACCGATTAACCTAACATGCATGTCTTTGGACTGTGGGAGGAAACCGGAGGACCCGGAGGAAACCCATACAAGCACAGGGACAACATGCAAACTCCACACAGGACGGCCTGGACTGGGAATCGAACCCGGATCGTCTTGCTGTGAGACGACAGTGCTGATGCA
>JAOVVH010000010.1:6945636-6955770 GCA_028566435.1 Scorpiodoras heckelii
AATAATAATAATAATAATAATAATAATAACAACAACAACAACAATAATAATAATAATAATAATAATAATAATAATAATAATAATCATCTTCATCTTCATCATCACCACCACCATCATTGATTTATTTAATAATCAAGTTAATAAAGCAGTTTCTTATAGTGGGAATCAGATAAGAGGAGCAGCTCAGAACTCAAATGCAATTTAAAGTATTGCTGAGGATAAAAATATTGCTGGAATGTAAATGTTACAGTTCTGTGGGGTATTTTGGGGATTTGGGAAGATAGGGGATTACAAGGGAGCACTCAATAATGATAAAGCCATGCGACAATGTAAAGGATTGTTTAAGCTGTGTTTCTGTCTCACTCGCTTGCTTGCTTTTTCTCCTTCTGATTCCTATTACTTTACCATATGAAGTCAATGACACTTAAGTAAATAATATCACACAGTGTCTATGAACATCTTCATTAGCTGAGACATAGTCAATACACTTTCTAATTGAAACAGAGTTTTCATTTTTAACTGTCTTTCAATTAGCACCCAGCAATGCCTCAGGCATGGGCAGGAAGTGCTGATTAGCTGATTACTCTTCTATTGGGTGTTGAGAAGGAATGGATGTTACAGTACTACTGAATGGAGGTTTACAATAGAGGAAAAGGGAAAGAAAGAAAAAGAGAGAAAGCGCTTAATGGAATTGAACAGAACAGGCAAGGTTAATTACTGTTAATATCTTTTATACAAAACACCAGCCGTTTCATTAGAAATAGCAGATAAAACTTTAAAATCCGAACAATCATCACCTGGAGAAATTAGTGAAGTGAACACAATCGAATGGACTGCACAACCAAAAAGGCATCAGTGCTGTTTTATTGACCTTCCACAGGAATAAGCTGTGCATAACTTTAAATTAGTGTAGGACAGTGTAGTATGTAAACCCAAAAGTATGC
Source organism: Scorpiodoras heckelii (assembly GCA_028566435.1). Taxonomy (NCBI): domain Eukaryota; kingdom Metazoa; phylum Chordata; class Actinopteri; order Siluriformes; family Doradidae; genus Scorpiodoras; species Scorpiodoras heckelii. The sequence goes on from JAOVVH010000010.1 coordinate 6,946,581, forward strand.
AGTAGTGATGAATTCTGAACATGACAAATGTAAAAATATTAGATTGATTTATTTAAGTGTTTGACGTCATGTTTTACACAGTGGCTACATTCATTACAGAAGAGGATAGTATTTCACTTTTTTAAGGGGTGCTTAGTATCTCCAATTCACCTAACATACATGTTTTTGAACTGTCGGGGAAATCCATGCAGACATGGGGAGAACATGCAAACTCCACACAGTAAGGACCCTGGCCATCCTGCCTGGGAATCGAACCCAGGACCTTCTTTCTGTGAGGTACTCACTGTGCCCTAAAATAGTAGGTTTAATGTCAGACATTTTATAATGCCAATACAATCATAACAGTGGACCATGATTCACTTCTAAACTTAAATGGCCAACCTTCTTTATATATCCTGCCTTTGTGTGCACTTGTTCATAAGCATGGTTTTAGCTTCCAGTGCTATTCTGGTGACACATGACTCCATGTTTAATTTAACCCAGATGACAAATTAATAAAGCTAAGGAAGGTGTAAACGACATTAGACAATGGACTTTTTCTAAGGCCACGTGCAGCTAGGGGAAAGTTTTGCCATCATGTTTTAATGTTTAAAACCCTTCACTTGATGCTCTCTTATTTGAAGCTCTTGCAGATAACATTACAAGGACAGCCATTTTATCCATCCCAGAAACTAAACTAAGAAATATGCCGTTATAGGACGCATTCAAATAGTTCATGCTTGTTTTACCTCTTGTTTGTACTATCGTAACTCCTGTATGGTGCTTTAGGTGTATTAACACGCTTTACTTATTCCAGAGTCTTTACAAGAACCAGAGAGTTTGACCATACTACACCTGTTCTTGTCCACACTGATTATAAAACACTACTAATGACCTATAAACAAGTGAACGGCTATACAACAACAGCCAAACCTATTGGCGCCCACACTTACCCTTGAATCACAATATGCACCCTTTTATGCACTATGGGCATGCCTAATAATCTGTTCCCTCTCTCTGTCTAGCTGTACATGCACTCATGCTGCCTAATGTGATGTTGGTGCCAGATCCTGACACACTTCTCCTGCTGTGGCTCACCTCACCCAGCAAAACCTGCCTCTTCTTCCTGCTTCTTCATCTGGAACTTTCTACTTATGTGTCTCACCTCTTACATTTGTGAAAAATCTCACATGCTTACCCTAAATACCTGCAAAAACAGTTTATGGCTATGCTTTTTCCCCTAGAATTGCACCTTCTAAAAAACATGAAACCTGTGCTCCCAGGACTCCTATGCTTTCAACACATTTAGTCCTCTATATAAATGTAAATGACTCCCTTTTGATTCTAGTTCATCTAAACCATTCGTTTCTTTTTCATCTTATCTCAGGGAGTTTTTTCTTGCCATCGTCTCCCCTGGTTAAGTCAACAGCGATCTAAATCTACGTCCAGATTTAGCTGCTTTATGACAATGCCTATTGTAAAACCACTATAGAAATGAAACTGAATCAGCCAATTACATTTAAAGTCCATAAGGTCTAATCCAGAAACCTGATTCTGTAGCTATCACTAATAAGGCATTTTCAAAAGCATTGTTTGGTGATATTTTAAATAGTTCTACTAGTGTGCAATATCTCTTTGAAGTTTTCATATTAATGGTCCTGGGACAAGTTAAAATATAGTATAGGGAAACTTTTAAGGCAATAAAACGACAGTTTCGCACAAGTCATTAAAAAGAAATGCAGCATTACACTTGTGCCTTTCAGTTTGTTAAACCGTTAACAAGCTCAGACTTTTATCTTCTGTTCTACTTCCTACCATTGTTAACTTTTTCCTCAGCTGCCCATGTTGATAACAGCAAGGCAGAGAGTTACATCATGATTTCATATAAATCAGATGAAGCGTTTAAAAATGGCCAGTTTATTTTGTTTGAAATTTTTTTTAAGTTTGTAAGTAATCCAACAAATCCACTCTCGCTCAGGTGAGATCACATTAGCTTTAGTTGTTCTTAATGGATTTGTAAAATAAGCCAAGCCTTGAATTTTATAAGAATCATACATGAAAAGCAAACTATTCTTCTTTTCTCTCTTTCTTTCCCTATATCTGAAAGGCTGAGCAGTTGAGGTCTGTGTTTATCTCCATGGACAGTGATGTAGAATGATCAGAAGCTGTTTATCTTCTTCCTGCTGCATGGTATGGGACTACAGAAAATATGCGTAATGACTGAGTGAAGCTCTTGGGGACTGTTTAATTCATATTGCTTGGGCCACGGGACTATAAACCAGCTGGTGGACAATTAGAAATTAAAGAGCAAATTAATGAACATTTTAAAATGCAAATGTTCAAATTGATGCTTTCAGATGTTTTAACTTTCCACCTGACTTGTGAAGTATAATATTTAGTTAAAACTTGCATGACAGAGCTAATGGAGAAATAATTAGAGGTTACTGACAAAAATGAAGAGCAAGTTTAAATTTATACCATCAATTTCTAAGACAGAACTTCTGTCAGAATGATGGCATATTTAAAAGTCGTTCAGTGAAAAAGATTCTTTTCAAGCTGTAGGTCTTTGGTTGGCCATGAAAGCAATAAAGAGCGAGAAAGAGAAGGAGCAGAAGACAGAGAAAAAAAAAGCTAAAAGACAGATACAGGGATATGTAGAGAGAAAAACTGACAGGGAGCATCAGAAATAGACAGGAAGACCTATCATCTGTCATAGTGCCTGCGATAAAGAAAGGCTTCACATAGCCAAGACTTTAAATTACACTGCCATAATCTCTTTTTTCCCCAACATCACACTGATCCCACTTCATAATAAAATCATAAACAGCATCAAAACCCTTAGGAAATCAAACACATAGACGTAAAGCTTGAATCTGGGTCCTTCTGTGGCACAGGTCAAGATGATATAATGATATAAACACAAGTGATGTGTTTTAACCTCTGGGTTTCAAGAGCTGAATCGTATTGAATACCAGATTCTTGGATTCAGAAGGGACCTACAAGAGCACATAAGCGAAAATGAGTATGTAACGGTTTGTCATTTAAAAAGAGGCTAAGAATACGAAAACAAATAACCAAGCTGCCTCTGTAGAGAGAGGGATCGGGTCCAATTTTCAGAGATGAATAGGCAAGCCATGGCATAAGAAAGGTGAGCTTTGGATCATTATCCACAGCCTACAAGCTTATTCATCATCCTTGACCCTGGGCTCTCCAAAATGAATGCACCCAATCATTGTAATGCATTGCACGGTTAGAGGGACCCTTACGTTGATATCAATAATGATATGAGATCATCAGCATAACCACATATCATTATTAATATCAGTATACCTCCTATAAGGTGTTATGGTGCTGCAGCGGGTAGTGTCGCAGCATCACAGCTCCAAGGTCCCTGGTTTGATTTTGAGCTCAAGTTACTGCCTGTGTGGAGTTTTGCATGTTCTCTGTGTCCACATGGGATACCTACGGGTTATCTGGTTTCCTTCCACCTCAATAGAACATGCCATAATAATAAGAATAATAATAGCAATATAATAAATACTACTTAAGCACTTCAAGAAATATCAACTGCAATAAAGACATCTGCAGTATTGTTCAAAACTGAAGTCTAAACTGGACCTGGCTATTGAAATGTGGTTTTGAGTGTAGTATATAAAGTGATGTATTTTAATATTTGTAGATGTTACTAATACATATTTTATATTATATTAAGCACAATTCATGCCCTTTCAAACAAAACAAACCTGTAATTGTCCTTTTTCTTTTGGTCTCTTACTATAGTTGTTTGTTCACAGGATGCAAAGGAATTTCTTTGCTGTTCTCAGTAATCTTCTGAAGTGTTCTAAAAAATTATTTCGGGGTATAAATGGTTACAGAACCAAGAAGACAATCAGACGATGATCAACAGTACAAACTAGGCAAATCAGAGAACGAGAAATAAAACATGCAGCAAGGGTCAAAGTCAGGCTCCGAAACAGAATTAACGACGGCTTGATTACGACAGGTACTGACACATTGAATGAAATTCCCAATGAAGGCTTTTATAGTATGCGTGTGTGCATGAGTGGTAATGGTGCCCAGGTGTGAATAATCAGAAGCTAGGTGGCAGACTGTGGCAGATGGGAGATTGAGTCCTCAGCTTACGTGTTTGTAGTCTGTGAGGGATTCTGGGAAATGTAATCTTGGGGCTGAATTCAGCAAAGACCTGATACGAATAAGACGTTATGATATGGAACTGCTAGATTTTCCAAAAAACAGCTGCTTGAAAAATATGCGAAGACAAGTTCGGCAATTCAAGGAAACATGACAAATTTGCTTGAGAGTTTACTGAAATTCTGACAATACAGTGAACATCATTGCCTCCAGAAACAGAAGAAGTAGAGAAACCTCGTATATTCAGTATTTACTGCACTTTTAAATCCTGAAAACTTTAACAGAGAATTACATTTTCTTTTCAAATACGTTTGATTGTTTTCATTTTAGAAATAATTGTTTATATTCTGTTTTGAAGTGCACTTCCTTAAAGAGCTACATTTTCATAAAAATGTTTTATTCTACTTCACATATTTGTCTGTTAGAGACAATAATCTTGTCAAAATTTGACAAATCTTGCTTAATGCCCCTTACTTGTTTTGGCATGTCATATTATTATTACTGATAATAGTAAAATTTCGTATTGCAGCTGGTGAGTCATTGAGACAAAATATCTATCTCATACAATCTATATGCCATTGTAAGCAGTGATGCAGAGACATACACTCGGACCAGTGTGAGTAAAACTGCGGAGGATTAGCTACTCTGTCCTGACAGTGCACCATTGATCCCCTGTGTTAGTGTGACAGATCAGCAAGAGGCATCTCTCCAGCCCAACACGGGTCACTGCGCTAGACTGATGGGGTCACTGAAGGCCCTCATAAAAGATTAGAACCTGACAACTCTCCAGCATCATGCCCTGCCATGATAAAAAAAAAAAACTCCTCACGATTGAGCTTTCAAATGAACAGTTCATAGGAGATTGAGGAAAAAAAATGCCGTTTCATCTCTAACTGAAATTGCCAAGCCTGCGCTACATTAGCACCAATGTGTTTGTAATGAAAGGGAAAAAAAGCCCTTTATTGAGTTACAGAAAACTAAGCGGTCGCTAATGCTTAAATCTTATTTTCTTAGAGGAACATTGTTTGCCTTTTTCAGAGACGCTTCTCATTTGAGCACCGCGGTGCGTAAAACGACACTGCATTATCTTCTTGGTGAGAACAAAAGGCTCGAAAGACAGCAGAGGCATTTCGCAGAGAGGAAAGTAATCGAAATGATTTCTCTTTAAGCCAATTTGCCACACTAGTTTTACCTGGTGGGGAGAAATGTGGGGCTAAAATGCTTAAAGGAAACTAAGAGCATTTCAAGCCATAGGGTGCAGATGAGCTAATTACCCTTGAAGAGGATACGAAATAGGAGAGAGACAGAAAGAGAGAGAGAGAGAGAGAGAGAGAGAGAGAGAGAGAAGTGCATGAAAAATCATGTATTTAACATTTTCTTAGTCTAACACAGGTATTACACAGCACACACACACTCAAGACGAAAATAACAAATCAAAACACATCTACTCTGCGCCTTCACGTTCCTTCCTTTACTTTAAAGAGTGTGTTTGCTTGATTTCATACTTGTATTTGACCTGCATTCCATTTGAGAGAGAGAGAGAGAGAGAGAGAGAGAGAGAGAGAGAGAGAGAGAGAGAGAGAAATACACTTTTTCAGCCAAGAAACTCCTTTCCTCTCTCCTGGCTGAGCTGCTGACAGAATGGGGACACTTTAATTTGATGTATGGTGATAAAAACCTGCATCCTCAGCAGTGAAAAAAAAAAGTTACAGGAAAAAATTGAAAATGCTTTCTTATACATTGCTTTAATTATTCCAAAAGATGTAACAAAAAAAAACAAAATATCCATTCATTTCATCCAGGAGGTGTTCAGCAGAGGTCACAGTGCATGGTGAGACAGGTCAAGAGCGAAATCCAGGTTCTGGTGCTATTATATTCAAGTTGCTTATCTGATTTAGGGTCAGGTGTCTGAGTAGACATTTTTCAGGCACCCAAAAAAAAATAAGGGCAGAAACATAGGCAAAGGGAGAGACAGAGAGAAAGAAAGAGATACAGGTAGAGAGGCAAACTGTGGAGCAAGAACTGGTTGTGTTGTGTGTGTGTCTGTGTACGTGTTTGTGTCCATGAGTCTCCAAGTGATAAATGGTGTCTGAGGGCAAACTGACTGCATCCTTTCAGTGTCTTGTGTCGCTGCTGCTTTATGCTGTTCAGTAATTTATTTCCAGTTCCTTGGCCATTTAATGAAGGGTCCAGTAGCAGCACATTGATCAGACAGTACCCACCCCTCGCCCACACACACACACACACACACACACACACACACACTCCATTTAACGTCATCATTTAATCTGCAATCCACCAACCTGTTACTCACATACTCTCGCTTAGATCTATGACCTTTTGAGGAAAAAAAAAAAGCAATCAATAATCAGCTTTACGGGCTCTGTGTCTAATTAAAACAAGCAGAGTGTGACTCAAAGGGCAGCACTGATGCACAGGACCTGCTATACTGCTCAGAGCAGCTTCAAGCAAACTGCACTAGGCTCTAAAGTAGTAACTCAGAGGATAAGCTGTTTATAGATGTTGTATGTATTTCATGCAATTTCCTTTCAAGAGATACGCTACAAAGGAAAGTCATGCATGTCATTTCCATTGAATCATATGCATGAAGAAAAAGATTGCATATTCACTACAGGTTGAGTTGAGTTACACACACATAGTGAGGAGCTTGTACTGAAATTGCTCACATCCATATTCTGACCTACAAAATTAAGTGCTATTCACAGAGTTGTGCGAGATTTGCAGGTGAGGTTTGCTTAAAACAGAGGCATGTCTCAGTTCCGTGCAATTCTGAATGTCGTTTTAAGATCATTTTCCTTGTATTATATTGACTCAAGTGAGCGGCAGTCAGATGCTTGACGTAACCATTAAGTCACACTGAAATGTATATTTTGGGCAAAAATTATGGAATGGATTTTGAGGCCACTATTATATACAAACTAGTAAACATTGCACGAATAATTAATTATTAACAGTATTATACCTTTAAAATACAAAAGGACAATGGAGAGGACAGCATGTTAATTGAGAAACTGCTTATCTAGAGAATCAAATTGTTTATGTATAAAATCACAAACTAGAAATAAACTGATCAGTAAGTGTAGCAGACGAATGCTTGGTAAGCTTATCCTTTAAACTATCAGCACATTTTCTTTACAGAAGCGCACATCTAAATAACAACAATTTTACTAATTCGATAACTCGTAATAGAAAATTAATATCATAATTAAATATCCTATATCCAATACACAAATAATTTTATGACTGCAAGTTAGTATCTTGTTGGTACTTTAAGAACAACACAAAAGTAATATACATAATCTGAACGAGAAGCACAGATTTGTCGAAGAATTTACAGATTTGTGTGTAACCCATCAAGTGGAAATTTCCCTTCATAAATATTGACACAACTCTAATTATAGCCATAAAGATTTTATTTGCAAGGTTTGAGAACTTCAGGTTTTTCAAACTTTGTGCTTTTTATTCTGAATGCTATATTTCTGAATAAAACTGAAAACTGCTTTACCACATTTTACAAGAATATCCAGCTCATTTCATAGGTTCATATCATGAATTTAGTTGGTCTTGTGAGGAAATATGAGAAGGTCTTCTAAAAGAAGGAAGACCAAGGGAGGAATCCATGTAAATGCAAATGAAAATGTAATAGTAGGTATATTACAGCTAGGCTTTCTTTTAGGGCTATTGAAATTGATCATGTAATACACTGATTTTCTGGATTTATTCTCTGGTGTATGCTTCCTGTAAGTGACCTTCTACTCTGCAAATCTACTCATTAAGTTCACTCACTCTAGCTCATGGTAAATTAGTATGCAGACAATAAAGCACTCCCAGGAGTTTAAGCTCAGAATATCACTTACTTACTTATTATTCATTTTTCTGTTTTTTTTAATATATAAAAGATGTCTCTTTCTTTCTTTCTTTCTTTCTTTCTTTCTTTCTTTCTTTCTTTCTTTCTTAATAGATTGTTAGATTTATTGATGTGTTGGTTTGTTTGAATGTCGCTTGATTATTAGCCTCCACTAGAATTTGTGGTGGACGCTAATAAAAATACTATGATTAATGGTCAATCTGTTAAACAAGCAGAACCACTGTTTCCAGTGAATACCAAATATCTAGCTACAAACAAAGAATCAAATGAATGTGAATATAAGTGAAAATGAAAAAACATGCAATAAGTAATATTTGGAGCTAAAACACATGGCTATGCTTTATTTTATTCTTTTCATTTTTTTTTCTGCAAAAGAAACACCCTGCACCCTACAAAATTTCTTTAAAAATTCTTAGGTTTGTGTGTGTAGATTACCCTCTAATGTTTATCCAAGCGGTTAAGTTGAAAAGTCATATATAAATCATAGTGTGCAGAGCCTGATCTACCTAATAAGCAACATACGCTACCCAACGACTTCTAATAATTACTGGTCTATGACCATAAATGAGGGAAACTGACTGGTTGGTTACATATTTCATAATGGCTATGTTCCTATTCCACACTACATACTACTAAATGTCCAACGGTATGCTACAAGTAATATTATATGTATGCTATTAATATGTATAGAGTTGTGTTGAGTAGGGATGTGCAGGGGCATTCAAATACCCAGTTAATTCAGTTAATATTGAAATCACAACCCAAGGTATTATCCATTAGGTCGTATGTTCATAAGAGAAAATATGAAAAAAAGAAAATTCATATCTGGAAATATTTTAATGCAGAGCACAGCACTGGTGTACAGCTGAGAGATGTGCATTGGAACTAAAAAGGTCTCAAGCGTGGGTGGTTTCTACTCTCTTGAGGAATGGAGCAAGTGGTCAAATATGAAGCTCACTGAAAAAACAGAGATAATGCATTAATAAACATTACTATTTTATTACTACTAGTGCATCTATAAATTAGAATATCATAAAAAAGTTGATAGTTTATTTTCATCAATTAATTTAAAAAGTTTTACAGCATATACATATATATATATATATACAGTGCCCTCCACAATTATTGGCACCCCTCGTTAAGATGTGTTCTTTGGCTTCTAGATACTGT
>JAOVVH010000010.1:6955870-6967613 GCA_028566435.1 Scorpiodoras heckelii
AAAATGTCCAGTCACCAGCATCCTGTAGGCAGCATCCTGTGAGCACTGATGAAGGATTAGAGGATGACTAACACAACCTGTGCAACAACAGATGAGCTACTGTCTCTTACTTTACATCTACAGGGTGGAGCAATATGGTGGATGTGTCTCACAGAGTCTCACAGTAAGTGAACACAGTGTTTAAAAACTCCAGCAGCACTGCTCGGTCTGATCCACTCACACCAGTACAACACACACTAACACACCACCACATCAGTGTCAGTGCAGTGCTGAGAATGATCCATCGCCCAGATGGTACCTGATCTGTGCTGGTCCTGACCAATGGACCAGAGAATAAAGAGGACTAACAAAATATGTAGAGAAACAGATGGACTAAAGACTGTAATTGTAGGACTACAAAGTGCAGCTATATGGTAAGTGGAACTGAGAAAATGGACAACGAATGTAGAGAAAAGGAGGTGGTCATAAGGTTATGCCTCACACATTTATTATTTTAATTTTGATCAGTATGGCTTATGAAACTCATGAAATCAGAAATCCAGTATGTCAAATTATTAGAATATTTCAGAAGATCATACTGAAAAGGGTGTTCAATACAGAAATGTCCAACTTGGATGTTCATTTCTGCACTCAGTACTTGGTTCGGGCTCCTTTACCACCAATCAACTTGTGGCACTTGAGATGTTATTGAAGCTTAGGTTGCTTTGACAGTGACCTTCAGCTCATCTGTATTGCTGGGTCAGGTGTTTCTCTTTTTCTTCTTGACAATACCCCACAGATTCTCTATGGGGTTCATGTCTGGAGTGTTGGCTAGCCAGTCAAGCACCGTAATATCATAGTCAGCAAACCATTTGGTGGTAGTCTTGCTAAGTCCTGCTGGAAAAAGAAATTGGCATCTCCATAAAACTTGTCAGCAGGTGGAAGCATAAAATGTTCTATAATCTCCCAGTAGATGGCTGTGTTGACTTTGGACTTGATAAAACACAGTGGACCAACACCAGCCATGACATGGCATCCCAAACTATCACAGACTGTGGAAACGTCTGGATTTTGTGCCTCTCCACTCTTCCTCCAGACTCTAAAACTCGATTTCCAAATGATTGATTTCCTTTCATCTGAAAAGAGGAAATTGCACCACTGATTAACAGTCCAGTCCAGGTAAGAAGCTTCTGACGTGGTTCTCCCTTTAGGAGTGGCTTGATATTAGGAATGCGGCAGTTGTAGCTCCTTTCCTGGAGATATCTGCCTTGATGTATTGACACCAGCCTCAGTCCATTCCTTGTGAAGCTCTCCCAAGTTCTTCAATCCACTTTTCTTGACAATCGTTTCAAGGCTGCGGTAATCCCTGTTGCTCACGCAACCTTTCCTATCACATTCTCCCCTTCCAGTCAACTTTCCAATAATGTGCTTTGAGACAGCCCTTTACGACCAGCCAGCCTTTTCAGGAATGACCTTCTGTGGCTAACCCTCCTTGTGGCGGGCGTCGATGATTGTCTTCTGGGCAACTGTCCAATCAGCAGTCTTCCCCATGATTGTGGTTACACATGCTGAGCTAGACTGAGAGATACAGGGTATGTATACTGATTGTATATTAATTTACTCAAACTCAAAGTTAAATATTCTAATAAACTGAGATACTGGATTTCTGATTTTCATGATCTACATGCCATACTGATCAAAATTAGAACAAAAAAGGTCTGACAGGAGGAACTTTTTATTGCAGTGGAAAAAAGATTGACTAATGACTGACTAATGACTGACTAATGCTTTTCCTCTCTCCTTAACCCACAAGTCAACCCACAACCTGTGTATTATCTCTTATAGACAGTGAAATATGATTTGTTGAAAATTAAGAAGTATACTTAAATATCATGGCAGTGCCTTACATCTTCATTGACTCCAGACATCTTTAACTGGTTAATACTCTATCCTAAACATGACAAGCTGTACCAGTGATGGACTGCAACATCTGAAGTGATAACATCCAAAATGGATGGAAAGGGGGTTCCAGTTTTAAAAGGGCTGCGGTGTCCTCTTACATCAAATCTAGCACTGAGTATGATGGCATGGCTACAATAAAAGCTAGAAATTAGCTAATGTAAGTATTCTACAAGAAAAATGCAACAGGGTGAATTGTAGAGCATTCAGGAAGCAGGTGTGAAGTGCTATACAAGTTCTCACTAAGAAACCCTTATCATGATTCCTAGGTTCTATCCATGTAATCGCAAAAAGAAATACAGAAAGGATGAGTGACTCTTACTGGGGGATTTCATTGCATATACAGACATAAACTTGGAGGATCAACAGTCAGAAGCCTCGCTGCAGGCCCCAGCTCTCAGCTCCACAGAGAGCATCTGCATTATTAACGAGGCCAGTGATAACCACAGATGTTTCTACGTCTGTGCTCTATTTCAACACTATTTGAAAGCAGCGCCTTCTGTTCTTCTTGAATCACCTTTCTCGAATTCGCATCCATGGATTTCTACACACTCACCCTCAAATCTCAATAAATTATTCACTATCAGTGTTACCGTGTTATCTGATTTTTTGAGAGCAGCACAAATAGAGGATAAGGTATATGTTCGTAATGAACAAAATCGAAGTTCACATGCACCAAAGCTGCTCTCGCAACAAAACACTATTACCATAAGAAGCATGAAGTCAAAGAGCATAAAAATACAATATGGCAGCATTTGTTATCCACTTTGATGCACTCTGCATTTATTTCTCATGTAAATGCTGGTAACGCAGCTCTCAGAGGAAGCAGAGGATGAATCATAAGCATCCAGTCAGATGTACAGTCTGCTAAGGAGCTGTTCTTTATTAAAGCAAAGAGCGCCTTGCTTATCTCTCCTTCCTCTTATAATGATGCCAGATAACTGTAGGAAATGTAAAAAAATGTTGTCAGAAGAGGTCTGAATTGCCTAAAGTGCGTGAAAGAGTTTTCAGCTTGTTACAATAGAACAAATGACATTTCAGTGCATTAGGAATGAAAAGTAAGATGCCCAAAGTGTACATTCTGCAGGATGAAATTCAGCATGTTACATTTGTTATTATCCTAAGCAAGATCTTCAATAAACTGAAAAGCTGTAGTGATTATTTTAAATTCACGTTATAAGAGGATGATGAATTAGGCCCGTTTAAGGATTAGTCAGAGCCGGACATGGAGGAGTAGCTCTTGATGACACGTTATTAAGTTGTAATGAAGTCTGTTGAAGTGGTGTGTCAAGCAGCTCCAGGCTGAGGCCTTTTTCACCAGCGTCATTGGGGGCTGCCAAAGAGAAAAGTCCTCTGAGATCTAATCATGTCAGGCAAAATGAGGTTTAACCGCAGCACCACAACTCTGCTACAAACCCTTTACTGAAGCCTCGCTGCTATTCTGTTGCTAATGATATGTGAGTTGTGCCTGATTTGCAAGCATTTGCTGGTGATTTATGATGTCTGAGAACAAAACTGCATCAGGCAGAATGCTTGAGTACATGCTGGCCTCTCTGAGGAGAAGGACTGGGCCCTGACACCACACTGGCATAGCGTGTAAGTTAATCTTTCCCCTTGACCTCTATTTCTTCTCTAGCGGTCTTCTTATTTTTCTCTCCACCATCATGTGGCTATCAGGAAGCATGGTTGAGCCCAGAGTATAACCTCACACAAACCATTCTTCTTTCAGCATGAATTATTTGACCTAACCGACATGACGGGTACTTGTGGGGAAAAAAAATATATACATTTGACCTACAACTATAACAATGTATATAACGGTAAAGATAGCCAAATTGTTATATCATAGCATTTTCACATTTCTGGATATCAAATGAATATATATATCTTAATGTAAATACTACTGCAGCAGAACAAATATGTGCTTTTTATAGATATGGTGATGCATAATTGATTTCATTGTTAATTTCAAGTTTGTTAAACCAATCACTGTTTATTATGGACTATCGTTAAACTAAGCACAAGCGTAGAGAAATCAGATCTGGTTAAGTAAGCAACATTTCAGTATTTATATTGCAATTGTGCAAACACAAGTAGGTAGTTAATTAGTAAGTACTTAATTCAGTTAGGAGAAGTGTCAGAAGAGTCAGACCATTTGTATATGAGTAGCTTCTTTTATTTCTAAATAAAAATAATCTAGATGTTGCTGTTTTCACAACTAAATTTTAAACATACTGTTTAACAAAAAGCTAGCTAGTTGGGGAATTTAGCTAACTAATGCAAAAACACACACATACTTGTAAGCTAGCTAACATGGCTTGTTAACTACAAGCTAAAAAATTTTCAGTCCCTGAGACATAGCTGCCTTTTTTTTCACCTACCACAAATTCTCATCAGTCACATTCAAAAACGTCAAAGCATTGATATGATTGATAATTTTTTTTCTTTAGAAATGCAATTAGAAAAATTCTACAAATATGTATTTACCCATGTCTCATTTCAGTTGTTACTACTACTCAAGCCTACAGTTTATAACTGAAAAGCAAATGGTGGTATTAGTCAACCATTTTGCATAAAGTGAAACAAAATAAAATAAAATAAAATCCCATAATAAACTCTGGTGTAGTGTTTGAGAGAACCTGAAGCAATAAACACACAGATCTTATCATCAAAACAGGCACACATATCATACACTTCCAGCAGTGTGCAGTACCATATAAATCCAGTTTCAAAGAGTGCTACGTTCACTATATTTCACAATATATTTTAATCCTATTAAAACTTTCCAGCTCTTCCAGCCTTCCAGGCTGTTAAGGTACTACCCTAAATTGGCTCACTCATACATATCTTTTAAACAAAGAAATAAAGGAGCATTATTCCAAGGTCATTTCACGATTAAATACCATGAAATCATTTTATTTAATTGACTTAGGAAAAACGTGTACATTGAATAAAAGCCTTTTGTAAGGATGAAAATTAATGCCATTCAGTGCATAGTTTTATCTCACCTGTATAATGCTGAATGAAATGAATGAATGAAAGAAAGTGAAGCAAAGGAGATTTTAAACGGAAAAAAACCTCCAATGTGAACAACTTGCAAATCAGTAATTATAATTAATATGGGATCTTGAGTGGTGCCCAAGATTTCATTTATAATGAAATTCTGAGTTTTTTTCCCCCTTGTTTAAAGTTATTTTATCAACATATTGGTCTGTTTTTTCCACCCACAATGCTGTTCAACTACTGTACATGCAGGAGGAATTACTCCTAATCTCTATGTAAAGAGAGTGATGCAGCAATGCTTTAGTCTGCCCAGCTCGCTCATATCGTTATCTGTATACTCTGCTTAAATAAGCAGCTTCCAAAGCTTTAACTCATAAGTTAATAGAGTTACTGACCTCCCTGCATTTTTTTAATTCCAAATTCATAATGTATGACTACTGTAACATTGAGACATTTTATTACTGCATGTTATTAACATGCAGTACTGTGCAAAAGTCTTAGTATCCACCATTTTTTCTTTGTTTTTTTTTATTTCTAAACATTACGTTTCAAAAGAGTTACAGAAAATAAACTTATGTCAGTAATGAAAGCAACATATTACATAACAGCTCACTTTTCACACAAATAGTATAACAAAGGCTGCTGGGTTTTGGATGTAAAAAAAGAAACAAGTGTGACAACCAAAGTCTCCAGAAGAATTCTCCAAGTTGCTCAAAAAGATTTGTTATAACAAAAAAAAATTATACTGGGGACAATTATACTTGTAGCCAGGCTAGAAGAGGCATTTTACGCTAACTAACTGATTGATCCATGAGTTCCATTGTTGAAATGCACATGTGTAGGTTACCTCACTAGGGTTAGTGTCACCCTGTGAGGTAACTCATGGTGTCATCCCCCACAACTACCACTACCACCACCCCCTCCATGGAGCACCTCCTGTACCAGACCAAACAGAACCCTTAGTAATGTATTTGTACTAATATTTAATTGTAATTCCCATATATCACAGAATGAAATGGCAACACTAGTGACATAAACAACTAACAAATTAAAATTGCATTATTGCAAATTATATTACAATATCATACACAGGTTTCATGTGGTTAACATGAAAATTTAGCAAAAAAAAAATAGAAGTAAAAATGTTTAATGACTATGTTAAAATTATGTTCATTTAAATATTAAAGTTTACCATTACATCAGATTACACCACTGACAAATGTATTGTACATTCAGTTATAGAAAATTTAACAGTCACACATGAAAGGTCAAGGAGGAACACAACCCATACAAAAACAAAATCATTTGCTTCTACTTTAGGGACTCAGTGCTTACACATCAGAGGACAAGCTCCCTGAGTTCTAATGGTAGGGAAGGCACCTGCATCCGGGCATGGCTCATTTAGTTGGGGTTCAAAGCGCGTGCTGTGTGCTTGATAATGTAATGCAGTGAACGAAGGATAAGTAAATTCCATTACCTTTGGCTGAAACCATGTGACTGGGTAATAATGCCAGGTCTGAGCGCAATATAAGATTCCAAAAGTAAATTAGCATAATGTTGTAGCCTTATAGGTATATTGATACATGTAGCTGGGCTTATGCAAAATGCAGGGATATTTGCACAAAAATAATACATTTGTGTTAAAACATTGAACAGAAGTTATACAGACAGTCATTTTGGTGTCTGATGGTGTTACCTGGTGCAGGTGCATAGCCCCCTTAACTACCCTAGTGATGCCATTGAGCTACCATTAACAATCAAGAAGTGAGCAAGACCAGGGACATTCTGTGATATACACACACTACAGCATCATTGTGGGATAGTTGCAGAGAGAGGGTTAGGTTAGCTAAAGTTATGTCACTTATTAATGCAGCTGTGTGTCCTAGCTTCAAATAGTATAAAAGCTAATAACTTATGTTAAGTGAAGGGATGTGAGGATGGTACTGGGGCATGAATCCATTTGTAGCGGCATACCGGCTGTAACTGGCCATAACTAGGAAATTTAAGTCTCCACTAGGTGTACTATTTCTCATTAATGTGACATGGAACATTACTGGAAACTGTGGGTGAAATAAAAAGCCCCCAAACACCCCCCCAAATAGTATTAACCCTTATGTTTGAGCTTATTTTCTCATGTTAGCGTTGTAACTGCACTAGCAATGTCCTCCTGTGACATCAACAACATATCAATAAAAAAATCAACAATTCCCTATAAATTTCTAACAATGGAACCAAAAGTTGTTATTTTCTTGAAGGAAGGCTGAAAACTGGGACATTGCTGATTATTTCCAGCTCTGGTCTGTACTCAGCATTAGAGTATTAAGAGTTCTCAAAGAGTGTGGAGTGTTCCGGGTGGTAGATTGAGTGTGGGTTTATGCAGGTCTTCAGATCTAAAGCCTTTAAACAGGTGGAAGCAGCCAGTAGCGGCTTGAAAATTGAGCATGAGGAAAAATGCTCCAGTTTTCTAAAGTGCCAAATGGTGCAATGTCAACTGCAGGGGACAGATCCAGCCTCGTGCCATATGCTCTGCATAAAGAAGCGATGCACAAATGACAACAGCTGGTCACTTGAAAACAGAGATTTTCATTGCATTTCTCACACACACACACACACACACACACACACACACACGGTTCATTATTTTTCAGAAAGCAGTAGCAGGTAGCATTGTCCTCATTGACAGTTCTGCCTCTGCAAATGGCAAGCAAAGCTGTCTGGGTGAAAAACAGCCTAACAGAGTTGCTAGCAGAATGCTGTGTCCCACTACAATGCCATTTGCTGTCTATCAATCGCTGCTACAACCAATTTAGTGGACCTGAACCTCATACAATAACAAGCGCGGCCACAGAATCTCAAAAATGTGAACGACTTTAGAACGCTGAAAAGGGCTTTCAGATTGAGTGAATTGCAAAGCTTTTTTTTTTGCCTTCAGGATCCTCAGAGCATGATGTTTTATTCAGACGGTAATGGCACAGCCTACATGGAGGGCTGAACCATTTTGAATATCAGAGGATACATTCCAGTCTGATGATTCCAGATAATTCCAGGATGAGACAAAGTAGACGCTTTAACCTGGTCAGGTCATGGTGGATCCGTATGGAAACGGCGGCAACGGGGTGGGGATACACCATGGATCGGATGTGAGTCCACGACAATATTTGTGGAATATTTCATTAAAAACATACCATATATGCCTAAGGAGATAAACCAGCTCATATAAACAAGTGTATAGCACAGCTATAAAAAATGTATGAAATATCTGAATTGTACCTTGCATGCTAAGGGACGTCTGGTAGAAATGGGCTATCAGAGCTAAGCCATTTCTTTTGACCTACTTCAGAATTTTATTTTTTTTTTGCTGTTAACAAATGTCAGTTGTTTTAGACTTTTGTGGAACCAAATGCAACAGCACCATCAATGTTCAGACACAGAATAGTCTGAAGAAGTGAGGTTTCTAATCCAGGCTGTAGATTCCTGGAGCTGATCAGTGATAGTAACAGCAGTTGATTAAGGTCACATAATCTAGTGAAAATACAGTTTACACAAAAGGGCAGAATTGTCCATGTAGTGATTTCCGGTTTGAGAAAACGAGTTACAACTTTTGTGTGTGTGTGTGTGTGTGTGTGTGTGTGTGTGCGCGCATAATAGTTTGCTGCACATCATTCTAATTATGGCATTGATGAGACCTAGAGTTATAATGCACTGCTCAGGGCTAATAGCTTCAGTCTTGAGCTTTTGATTTCAGCCTCCCCACCTAATATCATGACCATTCGTCACTGCACTGCCCCCGATCACAGTCTGCCCCTTGAGCTTTGTCTTGACATTTTCCTCACTGAGCTACCAACAGTACAACTTCTTTACACTTCCGTTTGTCTTTCATTGTGACAGAACAACCGCTATCATCTCAAACTGCAGAATTCCAGTGCAACGTATCTACACGTTGTTCCTGATTCAAACACGTAAATTGGGGGTGGGGGTGTGGGTGGGGGGGCAGCACCTGATAAATGTCATTCCAGAAGAGCCTTCAAGTTCATACGGCAGCTGAGTCTTCACCAGGCACAAACACATCCCTCACTTCTCATTTCTTACATTAAGACGCTGAGAGAAATGTCAGGCCAGATAACGGCCGTCTCCGTTCAGCCCCTGACATTAAAGGACAGTGAGTGTGCACACACGTGTGTGGTGTGTATATTGCTTTTGCAGAGGAGTGATTCAGAAAAGCTCAGTCTTGACTGCTTGTGTTGCTGGTGCATGTCCTTTTGGTAATAATGGGTAAATTAAAAATGGCATGGGTTGCCTTGGAGTTTATTAAACCACATAGATAGCCAGAGGATAAGCTATGATAAAAGTGGATTTACTGGAGAGGACAAGACAGCAAGGTGAAGATCTATCATTTTCAAGATTTTATTTCTATTTAACACATGCAGAAGAGGGGGTGGCTACTATAACTAGTCTTTCTATTATCCACAGTAAATCTACTGTAAGTAAGTAGCTCTGATTTGTTCTTGATTTTCTTATATCTCATATATGCTTTATTGCAATTTTCTGTAATAAATTCATAAAAGTATAATGATGAAATTAGTAATAATAAGAGCACTCCCCTTTCTCTCTCTCTCTCTCTCTCTCTCTGTCTCTCTCTCTCTCTCTCTCTCTCTATCTCTCTCTCTCTCTCTCTGTCTCTGTCTCTCTTATGAGAACACTTTTTACCTCCATTAGGGACATCAATACATTATCTCTGTAGTGATGCAAAGACTTCAAATGCTAGCTTAAGATTCGAGCTTTTATGAGAAATGGAAATGGAAAAGTATTGATAAGAACATTAATGGGCTCCTAGGACAAGGCACTAATGCAAAATTAGTGTAAAAATGTTTCCTATTGGAACAGAGAGTAGGAAAGTAAATTGTTTAGAAGCGTCGGAAGGATGATACTGTCTGGTCCAGAGGGAAAGCAAGAAACAAAACAATATTGGAGTTTCAGAGGTTTCCTTATTTTCCTGTATTCCATTTCAGCTGTTTTTCTCCCAGTTCAAGCAGTCAGTGAATTGTCTGTATGTAACCACCCTAAATAGTGACACATTTTGACACTGTATTTTTTGAAAATAAAGCTGGCAAGAACATTAATGCACTATGGGCTTTTAACAGATGTCCTATAGTCACAGAAGAAATGTCTTGCATTGCAAAGTTTATATGTGCCTGTAGCAAAGCAAAAATAAAAACCCCACATTTATAGAATCCTATATATTTCAGGGTGGCATGAGGTCCCAGTTCAACAGAACTAGTGCATGACTCAATGACTATGTTAGAGAGTCAACACCTCATCAATAATTCAGCACCGGTTCAATATCAGCTATTAGCAGAGACAACTTCTACATTTTTCTGCAGTTTGTGATATTTAAAACAATTACACCAGGAAAGAAAGAGAATAATGTGCTAGAAAGGTTAGCTGGTGAAAATAAGAAGGAACTTTTACCTCTAGCAGAGCGATATTTCCATATTATACTGGGTTCGGGTCGTCCAATCGCCAGACACATGAGACTGACGTTACTGCCCTCGTTTACCGTTATGTCTGTCGAGATGTTCACAATCCTGGCTGGAACTGCAACACAGAAAGATTTATTTTTAAATAAATTAAATACAATCAATGATTCTTTCCACTTCAAAATTCTCACGTCAAAATTCTCACCTGTATAGAAACATAACCACAATGGAACTCTGCAATGCTGTCCCACAAATATATCAGTAATTCTTGTTATATTATTTTCCTTTTTCTCATGTGTGCAAAATCTCAAAATCACCTTCATTCTTTTCTGCTACTACAGGGAACCAGCAAAGACAGTTTGAGTCCACCTGAGCAATATGAACACTGAGCAAGTCCGGTGGGATGCGTTCTTAAAGGCCGTTCTCCGTGGAGGCAGAACCCAGTGTACTGAAAAGCCAGAATGATGGAACGCAGAAACTACCATCCACCAGTCTGTTGGTAGAGAATTCTTGGACCAACCCCAGGGACAGACATCTCCCAGTTAACAAGTAAGAATGTCTACTGCTCCAGTAGCCTTGGGTGTGGATTTGCCTGATTTTGTTGTAGAGCAACTCATCAATATTACAAGACACTGGAACTCATTTGCAGAATTATTTCTTTGTACTACTTTATAATTTGGGACTAATAATAATAATAATGATTATTATTATTATTATAACTACAATTAATGTAATATTCATGCATGTAAAATGTGCAAAGTGCAAAAATTAAGCATGACAAATATATGTTACAGAAATTAATAGTATAAATAAAAACAAAAAAAGTACTTTTACATAATAAAGTATTTTTCTGAGCAGAGCTGACAATCATATCTATATTTGTATTGGCCTACTTTTCAAGTGAATACACAACAGAATTGATGCCATTGTTAAAAGCCTAACTGGATAAAGCTAGTCTGAACCTAGTCTCTGTGTACCTCTGACTCCAGCAGAGAAATGAGTCAGGCCTACTTTTTCCACTGCTTGATTGACATGATGCGATATCTGTGTCGGGAATGCTGTTTACATAACTTAGACTGCAAATGCAATGATGACAGCTTGCCTGTCTCCCCCATCTTCTTCTTTTCAGTGTGAGCCAACCCAGGCAGCTAGAAAGCTGGAAAGATATCATTTAACTGGCGCACTATCATGCCAGAGTCTACTATCTAGGTTTGCTGAAAAAGTAAATATTTCATGGTAAAACTACCAAATCTGTCTCACACACACACACACACACACACACACACACACACACACACACACACACACACACACACACACACACA
>JAOVVH010000010.1:6967713-6979780 GCA_028566435.1 Scorpiodoras heckelii
GTGTTGTGTGTGTGTGTGTGTGTGTGTGTGTGTGTGTGTGTGTGTGTGTGTGTGTGTGTGTTTGTGTGTGTGTGTGTAGGGAGCCAAGAACTTAAAGGGAGGGAGCTGGTGAGCGCAGGGCAAGAGAGACCTGACCAGAGAGCAGAGACACCGAGCTAGAGCATGCATGTTTCATTTAAGATGCTGCAAAGCCTCTGTATTTTTCTGTTAATAAAAAAAACAAAAAACACCTCAGTGGAGTTGAGTTCCTAACCTTGTCTCCCAACTCCTCTTATTGTTACACCATGCCAGTGTCACTGCTGTGCTAGGAATGATCTGCCACCTAAGTAACATCTGGTCAGTGGTAGTCTTTTGGTGCTCCTTTTCTACTAATTAAAGTCCACCTGTGATTAAGGGTGAGGTGAATAGAAATCATCTTGGATCTATTCCAACTGAAATCTAGTGAGATTTGATTGCTGCGAGAACTCAGTTTGCACGTGATTTAACCCCAAACATGCTTTGTATATTAGGTTATAGGCAGCCATTATGCCAAACTCATAACTGAGTGCAAATTGAGCAGCAAGATAGAGACGGAGTGTTGATAACAGAAATATGAAGTGGATATCTGGAGAGAGGAAAAAAGACAGATAGAGCTGAATGCATTTTCAATGTTTCATCACTGTGTTTCCGGCTAATGAAAAAAGAAAACCAATTTACAAATATGATTTTTGTCCCATACACCTGCCTGATCAATGAAAATAATTATTTTATAAGTGCAATTTCTGTTCCATACATCCTTTTTTCTTAATAATAATAATAATAATAATAATAATAATAATAATAATAATAATAATAATAATAATAGTTGTTATTTTATTCTGTTTATTAATATTTTAAATTATAATAGCTAATATCTGATTCAGACTCAGCACATGGATAAGACAGTGGGGATTTTATGTGTTTTACTGCGTTTGAATGCACAAGGTTTGTTCCTGGTATGGGTGTAGTGGGTAACCATGAATATTGCCTTACCACTATACAGAAAAGCTGCATTTCTATTGATCTTTACTGTTGTCTGATTGTAAATTTTATACTCAGCCGTCTTTCTATTTTGTCACATATAGCCACCATCAATACAAGCTTACAAACTCAATATGCCTTGTACTCAACAGGATTCCTATGAGGTAGACAAACAGCATCACTACACTATACAGGCTTTTATTAATTTAATTAATTAATTAATTAATTAATAATTTTATTTATTTTTAAATTCAATGTCAAACCATTGAATCTTTTTGCACATTCAAAATGGTTAAGTAATTGATTAAGCCACTAAGTGGTTACATGAAATATTTGGACATATATTTACAGATCTGTAAGATGGTACATACATGCATTCATTCCATATCTCTAATCAAAACCATATGACTCCCTGTCACTCTGCAGAATACATAACTTAAAAAGCTGTCAGTTATTTAATTTGGAGATGGAGAGAGGCAATTTTTAAGCCTGTCACCACAGAATGGCATAGTGTCATTCAATTAGGGCATCACAATGACAATAACAATTTCATATTGGATGACCTGAAACTTTTTTCCATGTCATAAATGATCTCAGTATAATATCCACAGTGGCTGGAGCAAGGAATACATTTTATGCGGGTGGAATTAATGTGGATATTCAAGAACATCTACAAATTAGTTTTTTCATGTTTCATTCAACTGCACAAAGATAACCGGTAATTGATTCTTTAGAACAGAACAAGTGTCAGGCATAACAGAATCCTGTGATTCTCTAAAAAATCAGACTCGCTTTGTCTGAAAGCTGCACTGGAAGACTGGCTGACCAAATTTCAGCTTTTGATTTAATATTAATATACTATGTGACAATGTGGCTTTGCTTTTTTGATTTAATAAAATTGCTTTGCTGCTAGCTCCCAAATAGCATTTTTAACAGATTGTAACATTTTGTGCTCTGATAGCCAGTCCTCTCTTTTTAATGATACTAAAGACCTGTAATTGAGCCAGTGGAAGGATGTAGAGGTACTTTGGCTGTTTTACCCTGATTGAAGGTTTGTACAGAAATGTCATCAATGTGCTGCAGTCATCTGTGGTCTTGTCTCCGTGCCATCTTTATCATCCCTTCTTTTATTTCAGCATTATTATCAATCTGTCCCTATCACCTTCTTCACATGAGAGCCACTTGCAGCAAAGGAGCACAAGGGAATAGCAGTGAACAAGTGTTATGTATTGTAATTGCTCATGCTTACATTCTAAAGCACTGTTTTGTAAAGGAAATCACATTACAATGCCTTCTGGGTAATTCCCGATTTTGAAATCTCGTTATGGTAACTTTATAACTCTGTAAATACAAATAGTCACTTAATAAACCTGAACAAAAATATTATGAGCCCTTCTCTTAGAGCTGAGGATTTACCCAAAAGAAAATAGCAAGCTGAGTTTAAGAACATTGGGTTAAAAACATCACAGTGGGATGTTGCTGAGACTGTAATCGCATAGAGCTGCTAACTTCTTTACCAGTGGAGATGAGACACATGAAGTGGTAGGATTTTTAAGACGGTATAAATTAGTAATTTTCCTAATATGGGAATATGCTTTCTCACAGCTGGAGAAAAACTGCTCATTCATCTAACCACATGTTAAAGATGACTGACATGAACATTCCTAAAAAAAACAATTCCAGCAATTCCATAATAAATATTCTCAGTCCAGACAAGCATTTCAGCTCCGTATCAGAAATAATCTCTGTCCATACAAATGCGCCTGAAATCACATATCACATGGTGATTTACATATACTGGGCATGTGTATTCCAGCATAAACAGAAAGTGTAAAAAGAATTTTGCAGATCGCTTAAAAGCTTGCTCCGTGTGCCTGTATGCAGTTATAACATTATTAAAGGCAGAATTTAACAATGTCAGCAACACTTGTAATTTGTTGGTTGTCCATGTTGCATTCACCTCGAGTAGGCTCGTGTTGTTTGTTAAATTCTGCAAAAGGGTGACGTGATAAAAGCATGATAAATCAGTAAAGGAATGTCGTGACTGATCAGAACATCCCAGTCAGGATGTGAACGTGGGCATCAACTTCACCTGTTCCAAAAAGCTCCTCATTTCTGCCCACGTTACAAAGAAACCCTTTCATTTTAATCCAGTGATTCTAAAGGGGCCTCGAAAACTCAGGAGTAGCAAGAGTGGTGCATTTTAAAACTAAAATGTATTAGTGCGGATATAGCCTTAGTGCCCAAACATCATTCCCACCCCATCCCTTAGTGGCCAAACACCATCCACACACCATCCCCTAGTGCAACAACAACATCTGCACCCTGTCCGCTAGTGTCCCAATGTCCCAACATACAAATTAAGCAATCCTTTAAACAAAATTTTTTTTCTACTTTTAATGGCTCACTCCCATTCCTTCCGGTCACTGCATCTTAATCTGGTGCAGGTTTTTGCGCTGGATGTCCTTCCTGGCACAGCTGTCCCATTGGCTGGGATTGGGGCTGGCACTGTGTGTGCTGCCCAGTGGTGGCACCTCTGATGTTGGGGCTCAAACTCCTGACGTTCTGATTGACGACCCAGAGTCCCAAGCTACTGAGCTACCACAGCCCCCTTTAACAAAAAGTTGTTCCAAAATACAAAATACAAGTGGCCAAAATATAAGGACTATAAATTAACCCCAGTTCAAGTGACACCAAGACAAAGATCTCCACATACATGATTAGACAATATAAAAATGATCTTGCTACAATGTACTGTCCCTAAGCTATATTTTCAGCAATTTGACTCACCTATGAACCCGCAGTCCCCCAGGTATATTCAATTCATGGCTTAACTAGGAAATGTGCAGAAGGTTTTAACAATATGAATTAACCACTAAATAATCACTGTAGTTCTCTTTTATTCTTATCATAAAATATTAATGTCAACCATATTTTTTTTTTTACAATTTATATTGGCTTTTAATCTTTCTCAGCACTAGTAATCTGTGTTGTTTTCACTAAATCACATAGTTATGCATAGATGGTTTCTTATACGCCAAAATAAGATCATTTCATCAATGTTAGGTTTCATGTTGTAGTAACTCTAACAAACTACAGTTTCTTTATAAATCTCATATTGTGTTCTAGTAATCATACGTAAGCAGCAAGGTAACAATGCTGTATTTGTGGGTATCATGCTTTATACTTACCTCTAGGTAAATGTTTTATTAGATAGAAGTACTCATTGATTTTAGAGAGTTTGCGCATGTAATCACATTTTCTTTTTCTTTTCTTCTTTTTGTTGTCACGTTGTATTACCCATGTCTAGAAAACATAATATAAATTGCTTAAGATGACTAGATATAATAATTTAATAATCTTTCTCCAACTCAGACTGAACAAAAGAGTATTGTCCTTAAAACCTTAAAACTCCATCTCTTTAGACAGACACCTTAAAACTGATCACACACACGTGTGCAAAGACATGAAAAAGAGAAGAGACAGAGTCATTTGTACCAAGAAAAAGAAAAAGCAACAGCCCTAAAGTTTGAGCCTGGTTCCTGATGAAGCTTCTCAGCATTTTTAAACTGCAGTGTTTCTTCTTTGTTTTGTGTTCAAACGTCTTTCGAGTTATTTTCTTTCTGTTTGTTCATTTCATTGTCTGCTCACAATGTACAGTGTTGTTGGTGGAATCGACACGTGTTATCTACAACACTCAATAGTTTGCCCTATCCACCTTTCCAGTGACGCACATACAAAGCTGTGGTCTGCACGGTGCGACTTGTGAAACTTCAAGTCAAGATTTCCTGCCATACCACTGTATTTCATCTCAGCAGAAACAGTAAGGCAATTCCCTTCTGTTCATATGCTTAAAATTGGTTATCCATCCTTTTCTTCAATTCGAGTCTAAATAGATTAACTAACATACATTTCTTTATCAGGCCATTCCTTTTGTTTGGTCTGAGTAATTCAATTAAAATAGTTTGTTCCTGTGTTTTTCTATTATTTAACACTTCTCATTTTTCTTTCTTTGTTTATTTCTCTTTATTTGTCTTTATTTCTAGTCACTCTATCATTACTAGATGGTTTATAAATGTTACATTTATTATAAATTCAGTTCGGAGTGTGTTTTTAATCCAGTAAAAGACTCAGTGGCAAAACTAGAGCCACAAGTTCAGCCTTGAGACTTAAAATGTTAATAATAAAAATAATTAATAGTAATAATAATCATAATCATAATCATAACTCAAATTAAAGCAATAATAGAACATAAAATATCCTCTGAACAAAGTGTTTGCCTTGGATTTTTTTTTTTATTATTCTTGTTTTTGGTAAATCCATATTTTGCTACTTCTGCTACACTGATTAATATGGGAGCATTTACTGTCTCTGGTGTAAAATGGGCTGTTTTATTGTTACTGCTACCATAAAATTAACATTCATTTATTACCATTCTTGTGGGAATACTGTGACGGTCATCCTGGTCTTTTTAAATTTAGTCCACATTACCATTGTCCCCATTCCCAGGCAGCTGTCTAGTACCTACTTAATCACTTTCTGAAAAAGAAGGGACTGTCTGTAGTCCATACATACAGTACGGACTCAGTGTCTTTCAGAAGTTTTATGATTTCGTTCATGAATTTCTGAATATGTAGGAAAAAAATGGCTCACAAATCTTTACAATCATCTGAGAAATTTTGTCAAAATGGCATGTTAGTTAGTATTAGCACTCAAGATTCTTAATCGGTGTTTTGCCCCAGGGCCTTTTGTGTAGTTGTTCCACCACTGATTGTTAGCCATGCTAGTTGTAAAGAATATTACTTATAAATCCTCTTATAAACTGTTATAGTAACCATCTGACTTGCATTCAATGAACACAGTGCTGATCTTGGCTATCTAGATAGTCTTGATCTCTTGGCTGTGCCTGACATGAAATGAAAGGTTCTGCACATTCCAATCCTTGTACATGATGGCTTTTTTTCAGGAATCTCAGTTCTATTATACTGACATACAAGGTGAGTGGAGGGTTAAAGGAATTGGCAAAGCTGGCAGGGCACCCTAAGAACTCTGTCAGTGAAAAATGGACTCCACACTGCCTGTGCAGAACTAGCTGCCACTAATGTGTTACACAGGCAAATTGCTGAGGACTCTTTTCCCATTTACATTCTCATAACACTGCTGAATCCTTCCAACGGCTCATTACTGCTGTTTAAAATGAGGAAAAAGGCAGCTTCTCAATCCAATAAGCGAGAATTGAGGCTTATTACACAAGCGTGCAGCTAGTTGAGAGGCCGTCAGATATATTCCCCTAAGGAGGAGAGGGTTTCAGCACTAATCTAAAACAAAGACACATCATTTCACTTGAGCAGAGGAGAGAGAATAACCCTGGCTGCTGTCTGTAGTGGTGTCTAATTGAATTGAATGGCTCTTGCACTTTGACACATAATGCCAGATAACTCAAAGGACATACTGGGCATAAACTATTTTAGAATCTTTGTACAGAGACACAGACTCCCATTAGTCATTCAGACACAGTTCCCTTGAAATGCAAGGAAAGCTGCATCTTTTTTCACAGACATGCATTGTTTTAGATCACTGGTTCTCAAAATGTGGGCCAGGACCCTCACTGAAAACATCTGGGTTTGAGATGAATATGAGGTGATAGATCAGAATTTCAGCTTTTATTTTTTTTTGTTTAAACAACTTAGAACATGGCACCTTTGGTGACAGAGCACCCAATGTAAGGTGAGTATTGCAAAAGTATTGGAACAGATAGTCTTAAAGTAAAGTAATTAGCACTCAATATTTGGTTGCATAACCCTTGCTACATCAAGCTGGCAACCAACTGCAGCTTCTTTCAGTTGTTTTTTGTTTAAGAGGTTTTCTCCTTTCAGTCTCCTCCTCAGGGAGTGAAATGCATGCCTAATTGGGTTAAGGTCTAGTGATTGACTTGGCCGAAAATGTTTCCTTCTTTTCCCTTGATGACGTCCTTTGTTGTGTTAGCAGTGTTTTTGGGTCATTGTCTTGCCGGATGATGAAATTCCTAACCATTAGATTAGACAGATTTCTTTGTAAACTGGCAAACATGTTTCGATAAACATCTGAATGAATTCTGCTGCTACCATCACAAGTTACATCATCAGTAAAAATTAGTGAGGCTGTTCCAGAAGCAGCCATGCAAGCCGAGTTTGTATGTTTTGGATCATGAAAAGATAATTTTTTTCTACACTTTGGCCTTTCCTTTCCTTTGGTAGAGAGTAAACTATATTCCAGAAGTTGTGTGTCTCATCTTTGAATTTTTTTTTTCCATTTCCAGGCCAATTCCAGTCTGGCCTTCTGATTCTTACTGCTTAATGAGTGATTTGCATCTTGTAGTATGGGATCTACATTTCTACACTCAAAGTGTTCTTGGAATGGTAAATTGTGCTACCTTCACCCCTGCCCTGTGGAAGTTATTAATAATAACATTGACTGCCATTTCTGCATTTACCACTTTTACATCTAGAGTGCAAGAAATCAAAGTTGAAATTCTGATCTGTCATCTCATATTCATATTGTGGTCTAAACCCAAATGTTTTTTGTGTATAGAAAAAACAAAAATATGTCCTTGCTATTCCAATACTTTTAGGTGGACAGTAAACTTATAAATACACTATATGGACAAAAGTATTTGGACATCTACACAATACACATACAGGAGCTTTTATGACATTCCATTCTAAATCCATAGGCATTAATATGGAGTTGGCCCCTCCTTTGCAGATAAAACACCTTACACTCTTCTGAGAAGGCTTTCTACAAGATTTTGGAGTGTATCTGTGGGAATTTTTGCCCATTCATCCAGAAGAGCATTTGTGAGGTGAGACACTGATCTAGGATAAGAGGGCCTGGCTCGCAATCTCCATTGCAGATCATCCCAAAGATGTTTGATGGGGTTGAGATCAGGGTTCTGTGTGGGCCAGTCAAGTTCTTCCACACCAAATGTAAGACTGGCATGCAGCTGCTCGTCCAAGAAACCCATGCCATGAAGCATCTGGTGCAGTTTTTGTGCTGATGTTTATGCCAGAGTAGATTTTGAACTCTGCAGTTATCGAGACAGCAGAGTGTTGGTGACTATTAAGCACTATGCGCCTCAGCACTCAGTGACCCCGCTGTGTAACTTTATATGGTCTGCCATTACATGGATGAATTGCTGTATTTCCTAAATGCCTCCACTTTTCAATAAAACCATTCACAGTTGATCATGGAATATCTATTAGGGAAGAAATTCCATGAGCTGATTTGTTGCAACGGTGGCATTTTTTACAATATTACAATACCACACTCGAATTCAGTGAGCTTCTTAGAATGACCCGTTCTTTCACAAATGTTTGTAAAGGCAGACTGCATGGCTAGTTGCTTGATTTTATACACCTGTGGCAATGGGACTCCATGAAACACCTGATTAAGAGGTGTATCAAAATACTTTTGTCCATATAGTGTACATTTTTCATATTTAGACATAATGTGTTCTGTCAGTAGAAAGTTTGGAATAGAAATCTTATGGCTCTAACAAACAGACAGAATATAATTGTGAGCCCCTGGCCACAAAATGTTTGAAAACCCTTATTTTACATGACACATGATGGCTTTGGTTATCCAATAACTCTCAGATAATTTTAGCTTGGTGTAGACTTTCTGTATTACATGTACAAAACTAGGCTGAATCAACACTTACATATGCCAGCTATATAAATTTAATCAATAAAATTCTTGTATGTTTTAACCAAATGTTCTCAAATAATGTTCCATAATTTTAATGATATTAATAAAAAATATGTTGTGAACAGAACAATAATACATATTTCAATTTCAACAAAACAACCGTTAGTTCCACTGTTGATCAGTAAGTATCTACTAAACATTTTAACATTTTAACAACTAAACGTCAACTAACATGTTATACTAGTCTTTAATTAATTATTAGTAAGAGCCCTTTTTGGACCCTCTGTTTAAAATACAAAAGAAAAACAAAATCATAAATAAACAATTACATAAAAAACTAGTGAGTAACTCCATGTACAAATGAGTCAGTACAATGTCCTTGGGCATCACTGAGGAATAAAACTTTAATTAGGGTTATAGATATGGCTGGAAATCTGTAGGTGCTTTTTGTTCTGGTTTTACTAAGCTAGATTTACCCAATCATTTGTACTCTGACTGTGCACACTGAGAGGTGGAATCAGTGGAACATATGGTGTGTTATCATCACCTCCAACACCCTACATGCACAGGGACTGACACCTGCACTGCTCTCCTTCGTCACTCGATCTGATCTGCTCCTTTTAGCTTAAAAAGCTGTCTCTTCCTCCTGCTCTTCTCTGCTCTCACCTGACTCAATTCAAGCTCCAACTTGTTCATTGCATATGGATGGAGGAGACTCTTAACTGCCAGACACCAAACTCTAAACTCTAAACTAAACTTTTTAAAGATCCTTCAGTAAATCATCTTCACATGAATCCTCCTGACAGCAGAGTGAGTCTACTCTGTTTCATGTTAACAACAATCTTTAGGGGGGAAAGAGAAAACATTTAATCAGTAGACCTGTATATTATAAATTATATAAGTATATAATTTATATATGTATATACACTGATAGGTGGTCATAACCTTATGACCACCTCCTTTTGTCTACAGTCATTGTCTATTTTTGGGGTGGTGTGATGCAATATAATTTGCATGATCTGAAATGGTTTATTTCTCATATACTATAGCAGTTTGACAAGGATTGCACTTTTTTTTATAACTTATTGATCAAAAACACCCCATTACTGCAAGTCTGTTTAATGGTGTGTAATGTCCACAAACAATTTAGTTCCTGTTAATAGCTTTAAATGTCCTCTGTCCTGAAGACTCCCTTATGCACCACTGACACTGGAGACTCCTTCCGTAAATGTTAAATAAGTATCTCCTAACAGAAACATGAATCCATTTTCTTTCTTAAATAACAACACAATTCTGTTTATTATTAGACTTAGATTACATATGTTGTTCACCACTGTCAAAAAGTCCCTGTAAATTATACCATAGAAACAGTAACGCATTAGAACATGTATAGAAACCTGTGATTGTGGATTGGTCAGGGCTGTGCTGTACAGGAAGTTAGTCTACAACTTCTGAGTAATTGGAATCAAGAAAAGTACTACGGTATATTTCTTCATTTATTCATCTTCACTAACTGCTTTATCCTAAACCTATCCCAGAAACACTGGGTGAGAGGATGGAATACATCCTGATGAGGAATACATTGAGTAACCCGAGTTTAGGATTGAAAATAGGCCGTGGAACCGTAAGGAAGCAATTCTAGCAGCTGCACCACCACACCCGAAACTATGGTAGGACTGGCTTTAATTGTTTTAGTTTGTTCTGTCCGAGATGTATACATGAACAGATCATGAGGCTCAAGGTAACCATAGCTAACTTTAGTGTTACTGCTGTGTTAAGAAAATTATCCATCAATTAAATCATAATTTATTTGCTTTGATGGAAAGAGCAGAGGAGAGAACTGTATACATAATGTATTACAATGAGTCACTGAGTAGTACAAGAGAAAAGCATGTACCCTATTATCCGGAGAGTGTGACTTCGATCAAGATGATGCCACAGCCATCCATGAATGGGAGTCCAGAGACTCTCAGGAAGGGATCGGTGGTATACTCTCTTTCCCAATAAAATCACACCAATACTAGCCAATCATGGGCATCTGTGAGCTCATGCATACAGAAGTGGGTGGTAGCGCTTTCCTCCGAGTATGTTACATCGCCCCTGACGTTGCATAAGCAGCAGTTCAAAAAAATGTGGTCGGTTGGCTTCACACGACTCAGAGGGAGCACCTGACAGGCTTCACCGTCCGTAGTTGGTGGCTGTCGTATGATATGGGAGAGATGCCTGATGGCTGAGAATTGGCCCATGACTAAATTAGGGAGAAAAATGGGTTGAAAGCCAAAAAAGAGTAACTACATCTTCTATTCAGGATTTGCACTGCACAATGAATTCTTGCCTCATGCCCAGTGATCCCAGGATCCACCATGACCCTGAACAGGATGAAGTGGTTACTGAAGATGAATGAATGAATGAATGAATTTTAAATCATAGTTAAATTTGAGCAAACCATTGGCCTTCTGATAATTATATTCCTGCCCAGAGTGAAGACTGCAGCAAAGACCAAACACTTAAATAAACAAGAAGCATGGAGAACCTACATAGTTGTGCACTGTGAATTCAATGATGAAACTCTTAACTTGAGACAGAATTTTTAGTTGCGCTGTCTGTAGCACAGTATGTCACAGGCTTTCCCCACAAATAGCAGTGGAACATCAGCATTTAAAGGGTAATCTGACAAAAATGTGTCACAGTAGTCAAGCTTCTGCAGTTAAATTATTTTCCTGTGACACTACTAAAACCAGCATCAAATCTCAACTTCATTTGAAAGACATCCTGGGATTCTTGTATTTCTTATTGATTTTGTCTTTTTATTATCTAGACAACAAACAGCTCAAAAAAAGCACCATGTGCCTCCTCACCCCTCCTTGTAACACAGCTACTTTTCTCTTGAGAAAGAATGCAAGGTTTCTTCTTGTCAACTGTCTATACTTACCTACCAGGGCCACCCAAAGCGTTCAAAACACAAAACACCATGCAATATGTCCTAGTTTTAAAGTACAGCCACTTTAACTTTGCATCAATTACAATGTTCTTGCTTCTGAGACTGAATATCATCCAAACATTCGTTTTCCCAATGGAACACATTTACGTCCTCGCAGTATCCAGGCAAAACATTCTCTCTCTGCCTTCTGTCTCTGCCTTCTGACAACTGGCATTTGCTTCCCTCTAAATCACTGACATGCATAGCAGGCACTTGGAAAGCAGGTTTGTTTTTGAGAGGGCACTGTCACAGTAGGATGGTGATTGGTGAAAGCTTGTTAGACCAAAAAGCTGACAGAACAGTGAATGGCAGTACTGAGCCACATTGGCCGTGTGTGTGTGTGTGTGTGTGTGTGTGTGTGTGTGTGTGTGTGTGTGTGTGTGTGTGTGTGTGTGTGTGTGT
>JAOVVH010000010.1:6997619-7012656 GCA_028566435.1 Scorpiodoras heckelii
GAAACTGTTACATAAAAGCAATATCACATATTGCTTAAGTAACAAAAATAAAAGTGCCTCTTTATAAAAAAAAAAAAATTGTGCAATTAAACCTGCTGCCTTTTAAATTTTAAGGAAAGTGCCTTTTCCAAAAACAGTGTGTGGACCACAACTGCTACTCACAGTAGCACGCTTTAAAATAAGCGATGAAACAGGCGACAGACCTGCTTATTTTTTTGCCTGCTCGGAGTTAGTAGAGAGTTTGGTGAGCCCGCGCATTTGTGGTGTTCCCAAAGTGCTTAATTTTCATTTTGCAAACTGTGAAGCTCATGTCAAGCTCGGTCTTCCTGGGCATTCGGTAAAAAAAAAAATTAATCCAGATCTTTGCCTTCAACAAAGACGGGGCCGGTTGAATCTCCATTTCTATGGTTTCCTCTTTGTTTTGGTGCTTTCTGCGCATGCGTACGTTCCAGAACCAGCTGCATGGTGACGTCAGGACGTCCCGCGTATTTACAAACTGGAGGCTGACAGCCAGTGGATTTGCTTTATTTATTTTTTAAAATCGATTTTGAATCGTAGTAAATCGAGATTCTTATACGAATCGATTTTTAGGCACACCCCTAATATATACTAAATATCAGCATGGCTTCACACTATAGCTAATCACAGTCATCCAGATATTCAGCATAACCACATGCTTATGAGTGTGATACTGTTTTTATTGTTTACAACAGTTATATAACCAAGAAATTAATAATGAGTAACTGATAATTTAGACACAGTGTAGGCAAATGTTATTTATTTGTGCTCCTCAAGCAGAAATGAATCCCAAAGAAGCTACACTCACTTTATAGCATGTCGGATAATTGGCTAGCTAGCTCAGATTGATTTGTAATTATTAGGGATGGTAAAAGTCACAGATTTGCTTTGGTGCACCAACTTAAATGTTTATCATGCAATTGCCTCATTTAAAAAAAACTGTGCACTGGATACAATTTGGAATGAACTCGGGATAAAACGTTTCTTACATCTTTGCATCAGTAAAATATATAACTGTTAGTAGAGGTTCTATGCCTTTATTATTTAGCAATATGACCAATAATGTGTGTGACCAATAAATTTATATTTAGATTGATTCCTCCTCCTTCAAACATGCTCTCTCATCTCCACTGCTGTCAGTGGTCAATTCTCGTCAAATCACTCTCCCAAGTCTCATGTGAGTTGGAGGCGTGTCCTGTACCATACTGTCTTGCATAGCATCATATTCTTTTGCATCGCATTATATCATGTCGCATCGCATTGTGTTGAATCAAATCACGTCAAACTGCATTAGCAGTTGCACTGCATCTTAATAGAGTTGAATCATGTCATATTGCATTAGCATTTGCTTCATATAATTAAGTAGAAGTTGCGTCATATGTATTGGATTGTTGCCAATGCATCAAGATGTGTATTGCATTGGCCTTAGTGATGGAGATGCACATTCTTAGCAGATACTGAAGATATTTAAACCGTCATACAACTGACATAAGCCATTATTTTTAGAGGCAAAGCACCTCATGGACCTCATGTAACTCACTCACTCACAAACTCACACACTCACTGAGGTTTAACACCCAAATTTAATAAGGGGGTGCTGTTTTGCTTCACATCCACTGTCAATGTGCACCCTTTATACTTATGTTAGAAGCAGGAGGTCAAGAGGTGCATTTACATTTCACAAAAAATATCGTAGATATAACGTATGAATACATGTACAATTTTACAGTATATTTTAGACCAGCCAAACTACCAGAACTACACTATCCATATGCACAGTTTAAACATGTACAAAATTTACAATGCAAAATGTACTTGGTGTATAAAATAAAATATTACATGTGTAATGATCTACTCAGTTCAGTTTTTTCACTTTTCACTCCGATTGTCATCATAAACAGCACAAAACTATGTGCATCTTTGTCTGTATAAAAATAAAAAATTTAAAACCACTACAAACAGGGGTTTAATATTGTAAACAAAATATACTACAGGTTCACCATATCCTAAAAGTAAATTAGACCAATTTGATTAAATTCTAATCCTAATTTGATAAACAAAGGCTCTGACCTGGAAAAAGTGAAACACAATGAGCTCTATATCCGTGCATGAGGCGTCATTTTAACTGAATACAGAGCTATGAAAGCTAGTGAAGAGCTAACCCATAATGTACGTCAGTCATTGTAATATGGAGTTATCTATATATTTTACCTCTAGGGGTCGCACAGATCAGGACGATATAATTGCATAAGATTTATATACACAATGGCCATGATTCTCCCATCTGAGCATAAATCCTTTATTGTGTGACTCCAGTTATACACATTCTCTCCATGTGATCCGATCACGCTCACAGCGCTTAACTTCAGAATGAAGGTGGGCTCATGAAAGAGGTGTGAGTTATTTAAAATCGAAGTAGAGTGAAGGGGCGTTAAATGTGAAGGGAGAGCTATATTATCTCAAAAGAAAGCACTGATTTTTATGCGTAACCTAAACACAAAAATCAAATCAATATATCAAATGACACACATGCTAAGATTTTCAGTGAAGAGAAGCTGGAGGTTTTAGTTATAGTTCAGTTAGTACATGTATATTAATGTTAAAAATAGACCTACCTGTAAAAGGCAATATGATGTTCGCCATGTAGTGTCACTTCACTAACTACAGCCCTCAGAAGCACTTAACTGAAAAGCACTTAAGTCAAGGGCGGAAAATGGCGTTGACATAAGAAATGCCCAGATTTTGGAGTAGCTCTGCCTGAAGCACATAACTGCCTTCATGGTGCACAAATCAAAGGGAGAATACGTGTTGACTGAAAAGTATGTGGTGTGTGTTCTATTTCCACTTACATAAATGGCCAATTTTTTAAATAATATGCATTATTATTATTATTATTATTATTATTATTATTATTATTATTATTATTATTATATATTTTTTAATTTAATTTAATTTTTTTATAATTAGATTTAATATACAACACTTGTTTAATATATAAACTTTACTTCACATGTATGCTCATACTTGAGGTGATGCAGAAGTAATTTATCTCCGTATTTCAGATTACAACACATCTATCTGATCTGTCTCTATTTAGCTTTTCACATCTCACCGGGTGAATATTTTGCATGTACACATTCTTGAGCAGCGCCTGAGTCAGCCAATCAGCTATACGAATTGTCTGACACAGAGCAACAGGAATGTAGGAACCTCTCATTGGCTCTCTTATGTCCTCGACTTTGAAGAATGTGAATAACATGCAGCACAGCCATTACATATATGCACAACATGCACTGTGCACAGGGCACCTGCTCAACGACGTAAAATTTTTACACATTCTCAAAAAAGAGCCATAAAAATTGTCATAGTTTGGAACCTTGAATGAATGGCATATTTGTAATATTAAAAAAGGCATTGCATCCTATGTAAGCCTTACACGTGGATGGAGAAGATAAAAAATAACCTAGCAGAATCTGCTGATGACCAGAGATACACTTTCTCCTATTCAGTAGTACTAATGACAGGAAGAGGCCACTGGAAAATCGATTACTTGTGCAACTGCTCAAAAAAATTCTGATAAAAATGTCCTATTTTTACAGAAAATAATCCTGTAACACCATAACACATTTCCTGGCACACTGTTTTGCCGGGAATGATCCAGATGCAGGTGATGTTAACAGATTTTGCAATGTGAATGTAATGGAAATTGTACTGTCAATGATGACAACATTTTACAGGCCACCATGAGGCAACAGAATGGACCCAGAAATCAGTTTCCATAATGCTGCAACCTCAGCAGTGTGGCTTGTCCACTACTCCACCCCCCTCCACCCCAGGGAAACCCTGAAATAGTCATGCATCTGCCAAGCGCATAGGACAGAAGCCTCCTCAGAGCTCAACACTGTCCTTGCTTATCAGTGGAGAGCAGAGGATGCACAAGGTAGCAGGCCAGTGTGGCTTGGCCAGGTAACTGGTGACACTTACAATGTGTACAATATGCTGCAAAGATTCCCATCCAAGCTCTGCCAGGTCATTTATATGTGCATGATTACTATACCCCTCAGACATGCTTTATTTTCCCTCTCAAGGACAAATCCACAACAAGGTCAAAAGCATTAAGCAGATTATCTAATAGCATTTATTACCATTATCCTCCATCCCCTCAAAAAAAACCCCAAAACAAAACAAAAAAAGTCATGAAAGCCCTTCAGAAAGCGTTTGTGAATTTTCAGTACACCAATGTATCATGTGAAATGGATGCTTTTTCAGTATATTCTTCAAAGGGATGAGCTCATCCAGAGAGTGCTAATCTATAAGACTGAAAGAGAACTGAAAGTGTGAACTGAACTGAAGACTGGAGAAATACAGAACTGAAAGACTGTAGAAATACAAAAGCACCAGATTTAGCTCTATTTAGTATATTCATGCACACTCTGCACTTTTTTGTGTCAGCACTGTATATCTGCAGAAAACTGCACTTAGTCCTGGCTTTGCACTAACCTTAAATATTGAATGCATATTAAGCTTACAACTTGCATTGCACATTGTGATGAAGGTTCTAGGTAACTTTTCAATATTGTACCCCTCTTTTTTGCTAACATCTGTTTTTCTTCTATGCATATTAAATCATGCTAACTAGAAAGGACATTCCCCAGATTTATTAGGTCATTAATTTAGTATGCAGACCTCCTTCATCAAATCAACGCTGTTCATCCAGGCATGTCTTAATGTGTCCCATGATGATAAGTAATTCTACCACCTGCTGCCTGTACCTCTAGCACCTCTTCTAACATGTTTGGTAAGGCTAGCTTTGCTTCTGTATCCAGGAAGAAGGGCTGTCTTTTGTATTTTCATGATAAAATTTAGAAAATAGAAAACAGAAAAAAAATAATCAACATCATACTGCAATAGATACAATTTCATGAAGTAAACTTCTGTGTCACTATCTTTGTGTTCTTCAAATGAGGCTCTCCTAGAAAAGTATTTAAAGTGAAAAAAATGGGGGGGGAAAAAAGTCAATTTAAGCCACCAATATCGAAAAGTAACAGCAGTTTCCTTGAAGGCAGTGTCTCCATTATCGAGCACTGACAAGATGAGATCAAGCCTCATTCACTAGACTAATGGCTCTGTCACCCTGCTACCATGCAGTCTAGTCTAATAGATTGTCAGGCACCTTGGTGTAGGGTCGTTAATATAAAGAAATATCCCCACTGCTCAAGTACATCCCATAAAACATAGATGAATTACCAATACTTTCTAAACTGTCTTTATGCACAGGCAATATTGAAGTTCTTAAAGAATCTAAACTCATTATGGATAGTCCCCCAATACCATTAACATGTGAACCACAAATGTGAAAACTCTGCAAAAAGGATTTATCATTACATATTGATTTATAATAATGTATAAAAGCTTATAAGCAAGATTTCCTATCATCCTGCTCGGTAAGTTACTACAATTACTGTAATATCTAGCCAGTATAATATAAAGTACAGTGTGTCATTATGCTCATTTCCATAGCGTGACTGTATGAACCAAATTAATTTCAACAATATTTCCCTGTGTAATATGTGTATTATATTATAATAGGCCACCCATTTTTTCATGGTAAAACTGTACATACTTGAGTCAGACATGGCATCATATAACACAGTATTTTCTACATATACACAATACTTGGCAGAGCAGGATTATGAGTGGAGCAACAGGAAAGCATTTGCCCATTTGTCCAGCAACTCTGAGTTCAAATCAATGATGCCACGGCCATCTGTGGCTGGTAATCCAAGAGAGCACAACTGACTGAGCTTTCTGAGGGGTAGCACACTCTCTTAGCCAAACACAGGTATTTGTCAGCCCATGTATGTAGAAAAGGACAGATACTGCTTTCCTCCAGCAGCAGTTTGAAAAAAATTGATTGGCTAGCTTTACATGGCTCAGAGGATGAACATTAGCTTTTCCCTTCTCTGGCTGGAATGTGTTGTATGATGGGGAAGAGCTGTCTGGTGCAAGGGAACTTGGCAGGTGATCAAAAAATGTGACACTTGGGTGAGGCATTCAGGTATACGACTGTGTGCCCAAGTGTGTTTTGATTTTTTAATTTTACAACATTTTACTTGTGAATCCCTTGCCTGATAAGTTGGTTCTAATATGGCTTGTTTCTAATATGCCAATGAATGCAGCACAGGGTCACGAGAAGTAGAAGAGAGCAGACACGGGTAACATAAACTTACAAGAGAGAGGAAGTGTTCAAATATAGAGACAGACCTGGTATAATATTCTCCTTTCCAGTTAATGCTTTGACGTTATTTACTAGGGATGGGAATCACCAGGAGCCATCAGATACAAAATTATCACAATACCTAGGTGCTTATTTGATTTTAATTGAGCGTCATTAAGTATTGCGAGCCTATAAATATCCAAGTCTATAATATAAATATAAATATAAAATACATATAGAATATAAATACTGCAAGTCTATAAAGTTGATGACTCACAACTCTCCCTTAAATTGTAAAGGCCAAAGTTTCTCCATCCATTCAGTTTTAGCTGTGGAGGAACAGCATGTATCTTGGTTATGTTATCCAGCATAATTGTTAGTTCTAAACAAAGTTAGCAAATAATTTGTTTGTATCACACAGGATGCCAATGTGAACAGTTTAGAGTGTGCCACATGTAGGATTATAGAGGAATGTCTCACCACCTTGAATTCAAAAAAATTAAAAACATAAAAAAGTCGGTGATACATGAATTGCTGCACAAAAGAATCCTGAAAAATAACTGAATCAGTTCTTTCCCACAGCTCTCCTTTTTACACTATGAGTTTGGTAAATTGCAATTTTGAAGAATCAGACACACTGTACTGCATTAGGTGCCAGCTCGTGTAAATCTGTGTTACAGTTTGTCTCCTACTATTCATGAATTCACATTTTTCACACATTTTGTGGCTATGCTGTAGCACATAAAAACAACCATTACCAATACAGCACACAGTCCAATGGAATACAGTAATGTGTAATATTTGAAGGAACTTGTATATCAAACTGGACATATGAACTGACTTTTAACTCCCTACTTCACATTTACTGAGAGTACAATCCTGTTCAGTGTTATTTGGTGACATGCACAAATCATTCTCCTTAATACACGATTTTGCTCCAAGTGTGTATGAGTGCTTTATCCTGGTTGTGTGTCTGCCACCTAGTGGTGGATGGTGCTCTGTCCTGGGTGTTGTCCTGTCTCCCTTCCCTGCACCCCATTCAGTCCCCCAGGGGGCTGTGGTCTCCGGTTGAGAGTACGCTGTGTGCAATTGGCTGCCGCTTCTCACCGGTGTGTGATTGGTGTTAAAAAAAAAAAAGGTGCATGTTGACCGTAAAGCGTCCTTGGGTTTGAGAAAGGCGCTATAGAAATTGAACTTCATTCATTCATTCATTCATTTACCCTATTGTGAAAATTACTCTATCAGCCTTTTCACTCTTGTATCCAAGCTATGATTACATGCTGTAATAAAAACCTCACTTCCTGAAAAGTTTGGACACTTTCTAAAAATTCAATAAAATCTATGGGTTGTGGCTCACCCCTCTGTGCAAAACTTATTGAGAGAATTGTCAGTCAGTTCAAATACAATGTTTCTCAGCACAAGATTACAAAGAAATTAGGTCTTTCACCATCTTCAGTTAATAATAGGGAGTCATTAAAATCTAGTACATAAAACTGGTGCATAAAGGCCAAGGGTGGAAGATGCTGCTGAGTGTACGTGACCATCGAGCCCTCAGGTTGTATTGTTTGAGAAACTGTCATGCTACCAGGATGGACATAGCAACATGGGCTCAGGAATACTTCAGATGGCTTCAGAATTACTGCAAAGAGGAAGCCTTTTAATAATTTTGCACAGAAACACTCAACGCCCAAAGTCATCTGAGATGGACCAAAACACAGTGGAAACGTGTTCTGGGGTTCAGCTTATTTTTGGGAAAAATGGACATTGGATTCTACATGTCAAAGATGAAAAAGACCATCCAGACTATTGCCAATGAATGTGCAAAAACCAGCATCTGTTATGGCATGGGGTACATCAGTACTCACAGCATGGGTGATCTGCATATACGTGAATTTACCATTGATGCAGAGGCTTATACTGGCATTTTGGAGAGACACCTGCTGCCTTTGTAGACATGGAGTGCATGTACTTGACTGGCCTGCCTGCAGTCCAGATCTGTCTCCTATTGAAAATGTATGGAGCATCGTGAAGAAGAGAATTTGACAACAGAGACCACGGACTGTTGAGTAGTTGAGAAGTCTTGTACTCAGCAAGAATGGGCAAAAATTCCACCTGCAAAACTGCAACAATTAGTATCTTCAATTCCCAAAAGATTAAAAAGTATAATTTAAAGAAAAGGTGATGTGACCCAGTGGTACACATGCCTCTGTCCCAACTTTTTTTTGAGTGTGTTGCTGTCATAAATTTCTAAATTTCTTTATATTTAACAAATAGAATTATGTTTGT
Organism: Scorpiodoras heckelii; assembly: GCA_028566435.1. NCBI lineage: Eukaryota > Metazoa > Chordata > Actinopteri > Siluriformes > Doradidae > Scorpiodoras > Scorpiodoras heckelii. The sequence goes on from JAOVVH010000010.1 coordinate 7,006,141, forward strand.
TATTATCTTTAGAAAGTGTAATTTTTTTTTTACATAAGTCCTGTTCTAATTTGGAAATGATTAGCCTACAAACCACTTCAGTCAAATGATAATAATTTTATTCAGTAAAAAGTAAAATGATAAGTGCAAAAACAAAAAACTTGGCCAAGGACTAAAGCGTTTCTCTGCCTCACTCTCTGTCAAACGGAAACACAAGAGCCCATCTCTCTGTATGTCAGCTAAATTTTATCTCACTTCCTGCACCTTGTTTTGCACAAAAGCCTTACTAATATCTGACTCCTCTCTTTAATTTCCATCTTCTGTAAGAACCCCTACGCTACATGTCTCTAAACATGTCTACTTTTGTTTCCTGACAGATGAAGAGCTGCTCTCTCGTGGTTCCACATCCAGCTGTTAACTTCAACCCTTGGCCTCTTACAGACACATAAAGAAAACTTATTATGATTCTATTTCTTAATTTAAATGTCTTGGCAAAATGCTTTATTTGTATAATTATGTATGCTATTTAATTTAACACATAACACTGGCATAATTTTACCTATAGAACTTTTCATGTTTACCAAGGGCATTGGTCTGCAGATTAAATATCTTCTACACAACAATAAGAGTGAAGACTTTTCTGTTGGAAGCAGATTTTATTCTGTAGCATATTCTATATCAGTAACATGTCCAGGAGTTTTTAATTAAAAGAACATGGTGATGAACCATGTAAATGCATGAAAAAGCTAACTAAATGCCCTGATAGAAAGTACATAAATAATTAAGATGTCAGTATTAATTATATGTAAATTACAGCTGCAGCCAATGATTCAAAAAAAGAGGACATAAAAATAAACATCTTAAACTTGAGCTGACAGTTTCAGGAATCTAACTGACAAGGCAAGTGACAAGTGAGTTAGAGATTGCTGAGAGGTGAGAAAGCAGACCCCATTACAGTCAAGCCAATGCAGGTGATGGGAGATATGGAGTGACTATAAATATTTATTAATGTAAATTAATGCAAATATTATTTTTAACATTTCCCAAACATATTGGTCATATGCGGTGCATCCTACACAAAATATCTGTTAAAAATAAATACTTTAATAGCATATGGTCACCCCACTCCAACTTTTGTGTCAATGGTGCAAACCATATCACAACATGCTACATTATAAGCTTTGTTAGAAGTGGATAATATATTCATATACTGTATATTGTATACTCATTCATTTGCCTTAACTAGCTAATTAGCTTGCCATGCAATATTACATATATTTAAGCTGCCAATATTTTTGCCTAGTCAGATAGGTTGCCAAGCAACCAAAAAAATGAGACTTGGCTGTAATTTTATTGTAATGTAATTGTAATTAAGACAGTCTGACTGACAGACAGACAGACTGGATAGAGAGACTGCCAAGTACCAAGAAATCCAAATCACAATCTCAAGTTCAGAATACAAAACCAGTCAAAAGGTCAGCTGACGTCAAAACAGGCCATCAAGGAACTAGACTGTAGTCGCAAAATGTGGGTCAAAACCAGAACAATATGAAACAAAACATGTCAAATGAAATACAGTGCTGAACAAATACTACCAGACAAAGAAACACATTAGGGACACAACCAAGACATGGGCAGAGATAAGACCTGAACTACAACAAAATGCACATGGCAATATCGGTGCTATAGTGCTGAGAATTGTGAAATTGCCTTGCTTATTGTTTGATTGTTGCTTGTTTGTTTGTTTGTTTAATGACTGACTGACTGACTGACTGACTGACTGACTTGCATACATACTGTATTACTTAACTAGTTACCAACTTACCTACTAATTACTCATTCACTCACTCACTGACTCACTTATATACTTATTTGAATTCTTTTTCAGCCAGGAATTGTCCTTTTAGTGAACATAACACGACACGACACGACACGACACGACACAAAACAATACAACAATAAATAACGTGTGAGCAGACAGATTGTCACACTATCACTTATATAAATAATTCTGCTCTTTACATGTCTTAAAACAGATGCTTTTATTTCACTGGCTTAAATGGTTTAGCGGGTCTGAAACTCATTAAATGGTAAATCCCAAAAATATTACCTATACAAGCTATTTAGATTTTTGGCTGAGGTGCATTGGTAGCCAGGATTTTTTAAAAAAGATGATCAATGGGTACCAGAGGATGAGATCTAGGCTCTAGGGGATTACTCTTAATTATATAGTTAATAAAACAGTAGACATATTCCTACATTCAAATTTCAGCCTGATATCTGTCAGTGTTGCTGATGTTTAGAGTAGACAGCTGCTTTCCTGACTGTCACATTGTCACTACCGCTATGTCCTTTTTCCTGGCACTGTTTTACTTAAACGTCAGATGGTCACTTTTAGGATAAAAGCAATGGATGGATGCCTTGTTCAAAGTAATGCATTCACTTTTAAAGAGTAAAATCACTTTTACATTTACTTTTTATAAAGCAAAAAAAAAAAACAACAAAAAAAAAACTTTGCTTCAGTGCTCAGCCTACTAAATTATTACAGTGATGTCTAGAGCTAAGTTTTACATTTTTGGACTAACTGACATTTCCAGATGACTCAAACAGCTTTACAGCCATTACCATGTTTAATATCAAAGTTTTACTAAAAAACCTCTCAATTTTCATTGTCTGTACAGGTACATGTTTAACATCCTCCACAATCCTACAGAATCAGTGATGTTACCCTGTCATTGCCTCCACTCCACTGCAGATCTCTACCTTGGAGAACAATAAAGACAACTTGATGAACAACACATATGGTCTTGGTCATTCTTTCCAAATCCACCACCCTCATATTCCTTTCAAGCACCTAATTTGTATACACTCCTTCTGAGCTTTTCATGATTGCAGATCATTTGCAGCAGATGCCTGTGTGGTCTACAAAGCTAGATTAACAAAAGGCAGATTGTTAAAGACCAATACATCTGAGGGAACAGATCAAATTAGAGTTGCCATTTCTAATTTCTACTTTAATCAAAAAACAATTGAAGACATGTCCATTTGCATATCTTTCCCGTTCAGCTGCTTACTAAAAATATTGAAACGTGTTATGGAAAGGACCAGAAACAGAAACAGAAACCCCCACCAAAAAATTCAAACTTGTGCACCAAATTCTTGTTCTTTTTTTCTATTAAAGATATTTGAGGTGTCTTTGCCTTAATAATCTCTTGGGTTGTGAATGCAACGGTTTGTATGTTGTACATACAGTACATGACATTTATGACCATGACAAGTGTATCTAAACTTCCAACAGCAACTGCATTTTGAATACAATGTGCTTTTACTGATCCACAGCATTGCTTATTAATTTATTGCATTAATAAAATAAACTCAACTCAAAGTTAAAGTTGGCAGCATTCCCCCCCTCTAAGGCTGGAAGACATTTTTGCTTTGAAATAACAAAAAGCACTGTGGAGCTCTGCTTGTGATTGTCACTTTGTGTCACGGCTTTCAAGCTGAATGCTCTAACATTCTATTTGTGTCAGTCCTCAAAGAATGTGTCTGAGGGCTGCAGCCCACCACGTTGGCTAACTAGTCATGTGGATGATTGGTCTGCACAGGAATGAGAGACTGCCATCTTTTCTGCCTGTCAGTCAATAGCGCAGAGGGGAGACGGTCTGTCAAAGCATCTAAATGCATCCATCCACTCAACAATATCTCTACAAACACTCAAAGGATTTTCAGGTTGTGATGCAGCATGGAAACATTTCTGCCAGAGGCAACAGAATAAAGCTCAAATTAATGCTGACATTTTGTAATTCTGGTCTAATGACTGCCACATTTTAAAGTGAAACCTAAATTCACCAGTCTTCTTAAACAAACGCTTTGAAAAAGTTAAAAAGTGTGCTGTGAACTTCTCTTTCAATGCCCTTTTGCACTAAATGTTCTCTAAGTGCTCTGTGCTGATTGTGTATTCAAAAAGCCCTGAAGGACATGCACCAGACTTCACAAAATCTCCTGTGTGTTCGAGGAAGATTATTTTAAAAGACTCTGTATGAAGTTCCAGAGAAGATCACTATTACAGTATTGAGTAAAAACTGAAAGAAGACAAACATGCCTTGAGGCAGGGTCAACCAATGAAAGAGCACAAGAGAACACAGCAACACTTGAACACAGTGCAACCCAGGCAAAGCGGATACTGAAGGCCAGCTGAGGGATCATAAAGCTGTCAACAGAAGCCCATAGTAGTAATGAAACAGTCACACAAGTATAATTCAGGGCCCAGAGACCTTGAAGGACTGAGAAATAATAAGTTATTCCACAGGACTTTATAATGGTACATCTTTATAATTGTACATCTTTTTTGCATGGCTATATAGAAAATGCAGGTTTATGTTCATGGGCAGAGTGAATGTGAGTGACAAACGTTAAGCAAGAGGGAAGCAGGGATTGAAATCAATATCAACATTACAAAAATATAGCAGCATACATTTTGAAAAAACATTGGTATCATTCTTTTTTGGGGAAGGCAATCATGACTGAATCTTACCTAACATAAATGCCTAGAGAGAAGAACTTGGCACTGACTCTCAGGTTGGCAGTGTTGGTGCCGTCCTGTCTTCCCAAAAGTATATGTCAGTAGCAAGTGGGCATATAGTTGTTATCCAGCTATGATAATTTAACAACTGGAAAAGAAAATTCTCAAAAATCTTAACAATGACCACATACAGCAACAGCTGAAAATTTCTGTTAGCATGACATCACAAAGATGAGTTAAGTTTAACTTTATGCAAATGATAAATGAACTGCTTTGGCAGCTACCAATGGGAGTGAGTGATGTTTGCATGTTTCCTTGATTCCTTGTTGACTGTGAAACTTTTTCCATGTATTTTGGTTAAACCAATCCATTCCTATTCTCAGTTCCTGAACAGCACTGATTATGATGATGCCTATACAATGATGTAGGCAAGTATTTACCACTATTTTCTATATTGAATTGTCATTAAATCGCTGATTTTTTTAGATGTTGTGAAACTACCTTGTATGTATATTCTCTTATCCTGGCTGTGCTAGTGAAACCATGGCAACCAACAGTTAAGTAAAGATATGAAACGTGACAGATGAACAACATGAAGTGATTTTAGTAATGTGACCATAATACAGTAAAGTAATCAACAACAAAGAGGAAACAATGACATCATTTTTGGTACTAATGCTTGATGATACTTCTATGTCTTTAGGTCACTTGGGCAGTCAGACCATTTGCTTAATTACACCAAGTTTGGTTTATATTGTAGTCATTTTGTATGTGCTCATTTTCAGTTGGTGCCACAATAAGCATAAGTTGACTTCAGATGCACTTTCATGAAAATACTGCCATTACAAAATAAAAATTATCTATCAAAATCACAATTTCATCACAAAAAGGTCAAATCATCTGCATCACCACAGATTATCATGGTGCTTGGACCTCTTATTGCTGCCAGTAGCTACTAGTACGTTTATTACATAAAGAGAATTCTGTCCATATTTTAGTCCATGGAGTACAAATCCAAACAGTAACTACAAAATCCAATTGCAATCACCGTCCAAAATCTTGCAGTCTGACCTACTTTTCCTTGTTGAAATATAAGGTGGATGTGGATGCTAGTGAGCAATGTCAGTTTATGTCATGTGGTATGCAAAAGGCACTGAAAGACTTTGCTTTCCTTTCTAGAATAAAGCAAGTGGTTTTACAGTTAGATGACACTGCTTGAACTCTTACACATGCTGTAGTGTGTGAAGCTTGTCACATCTTTTTAAACTAACAGTCATGTGGAGGAGCATATTAGCCTCTCACCTCTGCAACACTCTCTCATTAACTAGCTGGTGAATTAACAGTGTACTGATAGAAAGAAAAACTTCACTGTTCTTCATTCAGAACGCAAACACAGCTGGTTCAGGGCTGAGCTTAGTAAAATCAGTGGTTAAATGGTAGGTCAGGATTGCATTAAAATATTTTTTTATCAGCTAAGAAGTCCTTTTGATGTTTTGGTCAAGGACTTACACTTCATGCTCTTCCTGAGTGTAGCACATACTTATTTGACAAACAACTTGGAAATTCAGACCCTTTCAGACCAAATATGATCAAAAAGCATACATGGGTTTCAGAATTTCTTACTGTCAAACAGCATCAGTTGAGTGCACTTAGGGAAAGAATGGTTTGAAGCAGTCCCCCTTATCAAACACAAGTAAGCTAGATCATGTGGCATTTCCAGTGCAGATGAAAGGGTTGCTGTATCCCATCTGGATAGAGATTATTGATGTGGAGTGACTATGAAAAAGAGATTTTTAACAAAACCATGGTCTTAAGACAGTCATAGGTAATAAAATGAGTAAGAGATATAACACTTCTGACACAAATGTAATGTTATAGTATTCTCTCAAATCAAGATCAATGTGTAAAAATGTTTGTTGTTGCTAAAAATGTGTTATCTTGGATATTATATCTTCTTGCTACCATATTTTGGAGTTTTTAATATACTTGAAAACTTCAAATCATTTTAGGCCAAG
>JAOVVH010000010.1:7040804-7052102 GCA_028566435.1 Scorpiodoras heckelii
GAGGCCCTACACCATACTAATAAATTATTGTGGTCTAAAACCAGGTGTTTCAGTTTCATTGTCTAACCCCTGTATACACAGTATATATAATAAAATGTTATGCCTGATCGGTGTATATGGATTTGTTATAGCTCAATCAACAGACACACACACACACAGTCTCACACCTAGGGGTAATGAAGTAGCTCTGATTCAACTGACTGCATATCTTTCACTCTATGAGGAAGCCAGAGCATCTAAAGAAAACTACACAGCACGCAGACATGGGGAAATCAAACCCAGGCCATTCTTGCTGTGAGGTGACAGCACTACCTAATATACCACCATGCTGTCTGAGACAGACATATTCACTTATTAAATCTATAACATTGATTACACAGGTCACTGTTTGGAGGAGGAAAGTATACAGTATGTCACTGTATATGCTAACAAAGGACAAACTTGGAGGCATAGATGATTTTTCACACTTTGTAACTCAAATGCATGAAGCTCAAAAAAAAAAAAAAATCATCATTCAACACAACTCTGAGCTCAGAGTTCCAACTTCTAAGGTAAGCTGAATGCAGCATAACTCAGCACATCTGATTCTAATCACCAACTCACTTTAAAAACTGGACTTTTTCATTTATTCTGTGTGAAATCTTGCTCCTAACGTCACACAAGTAATACGTCTAAGCCTTGGTTTTCTGATTGCTATTCTTGTATTACCTCTTTTTTGTTCTTGTACACTTTTACTCTGGTTTTGTCCAGGGTTCAGTCTGATTGTAAATTGCCTCAATTTCTGCATATGTTTATCTACATTTTTGGATTCACAGTTCAGATTGTTTAATGTTTTGTGTTTCCCAATGCAACCTGTGCTGGCATCCAACAAAAGCCTCATCACCTAAGTGGTGAAACATCATGAAAAGATCACAAGTTCAAATCCTAACAATGCCACAGTCATCTGTTAGCAGGAGTACAAGAGAGCAAATTGCAGTTATCAGTGTGCAGAAGAGGACAGACAACCTGGTCTTCTCAGTGTGTTCATATGCCCTGATATATCACGAGCAGCAGTTGGAAAAGATGTGATGCTGGTTGCTGTCATGCGATAGAAGAGAGCTGGCTTGTGGGTGGGAATTGGAAAGTGACCAGACCAGTAAGAAAATAGGGGAAAACTAAAACTCTTATTACTATCATTACATACTAACAAAAACAGGCATGAAGCAGTCTAACCAAAGCTGCTCTTATGTTCTTATATAGTAATTTCCATGTATGGTCAAACACACACAAAGATCCACAGTGCTGACAAAGTGTTCCTATTTTGTGTAAGTAATTCATTAAAGCACTCTACAAAAATGTTTTTGGTGCATGTTATTTTGTTCTCTTTTTCTCATGGTAATTATATATACCCCACAAATACCCCACAGATTTCAGTTTTAAAGACATCAAACTATACTTTTGAAAAGGAAAAAAAAGCTCAAACATCATCACATGTAAATTAATGTAGACAATAATGCAATATAAACAGGCAGCAGCACACGGTCACTGCCACAAGCTTTCCAGTGATGAGTCTCAATCATTACCTACCCATACCTCCACCTCGCCTTCGGTTCAACTGCATAAAGCGGCTTAAACCTGCTCAAAGTTGTTGCAGTTTAGCATACAGCCCTACAGCATCAACTATGAAACATCAAAAAGGTAAATAATGGAATCTTTCACGTACTCGTTACACACTCACAGCCTGGCACTTTCACAACTGTTAATATATTGCATACTGCATAAAGCATGTAAAATCAAAAGGAGATTCTCCAGCAGCATGCAAATAAATGAATCAATACCAACTCTAAATGTGTTCAAGAGACCACATCATAAATAAATAAGAATAGTTCTAACACCGTGATGTCAGTGTTTTTACATACCCCGAAAGTGCACCGTACCTTTTTGCTCCATAGTTATTTGCTCATACTGTCAATATCTGTCAAGGTCAAGCTTCAATGCACAGCAGTGATGGATTTGGTGGAATACCTATGCCACTTGTGCTGCAATAGTGCAAAACCCCGCTCGGATCTGAGAGTAAAATCAAATATAAACATACTGACCTATCCGAAATATCACCAGCCAGAGAGTAAGACTTCACATGCTAGAACAAGCAGAGAAACATTCTGCAGATGTATTTATGATTTGCATACAAGCTTATTTTTTATTAAAAATCAGTATACAGCTAATTTTCTATTCAACTGTGTCTGTGTAATAATAGACAAGCTTGCATTTTTTTTTCTTATAATTTTATCAGTTATGTATTATTTTTATGAACTATAAATTATGTAACTAAAATATCAAATATATTTCATCATTATATTATAAATGATATTATATTATTAAATCATATCACAATATACTTTTCTGAGATATTGTCACTTCTCTTCATAACATTTAAACTGTTTCTACTAACAATTACTAAAACTGTCAATGGTAAACAGCTACTATAATAAGCTAATAAAATGAGTCTGGGCTATAGACACATGAACTGAGTGTATTATAATTGCTTAAAAGTAGCATTACACTTGGCATTAATATATTTTTTATTAATTAATTAATTATCCAGAGTGTTCTATCACAGTCCAAGTAATAATGAGTTCTGGCATATGGCATGTTAGATTTTCTTATTTTGCCATTCATTTTTACATTATGTAACAGCTAGTTGGATGAGTATAAACACAGTGTATATTTATTCTGCATAGTTAACAGGTGACTGCCTCTGTATTGTATCCCTACTTGTTCTAGTGAAATCAGTAAAAGCTCCTTTTTTATATCATAACTGACTTAACATTAACATAAGCATAATATAAATGATTCATCACACTTAAGAATGGCATGTTCTCAATGTGACATTTGCAGATTAATTTAAAGTTCACATCGTAACCAGCATAAAGCTGTTACTCAGATGGAATGAATGACAAATGACTAAACTGTAGCCCGATAAAGTACATTAATATCTATTAGAGTTTTTATATATTTATCAGCTAAATGACAATGTTGACTCTTAAAGACTCTTCAAACCACAAAGGCTTATAATATCAGAATTTGCCCTGAACATGGTTTAAAAAGCAGTGAAACCCAAGAGAAGCAGTAGATTCTTCACACATCACATGTATTATTTCTGGGTTTTGATATATTCCACTTTCAGACAGTCCTGAAATGCCCAATGTGATCAGTGATCTCTCGAGTAAAAAAATTCCCATTCGGCAACCAATGGGAATAATAGCAAATAACCAGAAATCTCTGTTCAGTTAGTATCACTTTCCTAACAATAAAAATACCAACATTTCAACAAAGCACAAAGCATCGAAACAAATGTACATGTGTGCTGTGGTGCTGCCTGGCTGCCTGAACAAAAAGAAAGAGCAATTGCTGTGAGCAGCTATCTGTAGATCTGTAGCACTGCAGTAGCCCCAAGCCTTCGAGAATCAGCTTCTTCAAGAACAGCAATTTTAGCAGGAGATGAGAAAGAGCCTACATCCTGTCAACATCTTGATGAAAACCCAGTCCCCACAAGCATGCACCAGAGTCTCGTATATATTGGCTAGAGCTCGAAATCATTTTGGGAAAATCACTACAAATGCAACAACTACTGGAAGTTTGTTTCCTTCTTTGCATCCATCCATTCATCCATCTGTCCATCCATCCATACTGCAGTCTTGAAATTAGAGATATATATTTTTTAGTGCTGTCAAATTAATCGCGATTAAAAAAATTAATGCTACTAAACATTTTAACGCAGATGAAAAAAACTACCGGTAGTTAAATTACACAAACCAGCAGCGCCATCAGTGAACACAAAGGCTGCATTCCGATCGCAAGGGTCCCAAAGCTGTATCCCTGTAACTCCCTACACACTGCACAAGGTACAGAATCCCAAGGACTGTTTATAGGGATCTCTGTTGCTAAAATGGCTCTATTTGGACACCCAGCAACATCGTCAACAGTGGACAGCATTGGGGTCGCGCCTTGATTACTTTGGTTGTGTTCTACAAGACTGCACTCGGCTGTATTTAGCTTGATAAATCAAACAACACTGTTCAGACAAATTTTTTATGCTTTCGGCACTTTTGAAATACATGTGATGAAACATCTATGAACTGTGGGTGATGTATTTTAACTTTTTAATGTATGTTTTGGTTGTTGTTTAACTTCTCATGCAGTGTTCTGATCTATAGTGCTGAATGTTAGGATCTCATAGCTCGTAAGCTATCACAAACATTGCTAAAGATTGAAAGGAACAATGGAGAACGAAGAAGTTGTAGCTCTTTTTGGGTTGCTATATTTTTGTGTTCCATCAGTTTAGTGAGCGACGGAGACGACAAAGGCGATGGAGCTGCATAACACACACAAACTCCTTCCCTTTCATTGCGGCGGCGGCGGGTCTCTGACATAAAATCGAATCAGCCAATCATGTAGCAGCAAAACAGAACAGAACTTCCGGTGATATACCCATGTTCCCTCGCTCCCTACACACTGTGCAGTTCCCTTTAAATAAAAAAAATGTAAAAACATCAATCATCTTTAATATTTCACTTTTATGAAATAAAGTCAAGTGAATAAGTCAACATTCAACAGTCGTTTCTCTTAAAATAGACCACTGATAAACAGCAACAACATTTTCAATGGCCCTATGTACAATGCAAATAAAAATGTGCGTTAAAACCGCGATTAACGCACAATTAAAAAAATTGCTCTAATTATCTTTTGTAAATTCATATATAAAATTTTATTTAAAGTTTAATATAAAATTTTATTTTATTTCCATCCATCCAACCATGGCCTGTTGGCCATTCAAATTTTAATCCACACTGCTGTGGTATATCCCCAGATATGCATTGTTTGTAAATTCATGAAAAACTCTGTGTTTCCATCCATCCATCCTATCATCCATCTATCCATCCATTATCCTGCCTTCCATCCTTTTTTCTGGTCATTCATACTGCAGTTGTATTTACACTATAGCCACTAGTGATATAAGGATATACTCCAGACACGAGTCGATTCGATGTACAATACTGGCTTCACAACTTACAATAAACTTCAATTCTTATTATATTTTTAACAAAATTTGAATGTAGGACACAGCTCAAAGAACCAGTGCAAAACATTTAGCATTTTTGTCTGTATAAAACTATAAAAATAATGCTGTCAAATTCATTAAAAACAAATTTTTGTGCTGCTAATTTTTTAATCGTGATTAATTCTTTAACGTGTTAAAGAATTAATCGTGATTAAAAAAATTAACGGCACTAAAAAATTTAAAGCAGATTTCAAATTAGTTAAATTACGCAAACCAGTGGTGCCGTCAGTGAACACATTGACCGTTACGTTACTCGTTTTAGGCTGCATTCCAATAGCCAGGGTTCCTACACACTGCACAGAGTACAGAATCCCGAGGGCTCTTCATAGGGAACTTGGTCAGTAAAACTGCTCTATTTGAAATGCCCTGCAATGTTATCAACAGCGGACAGCCTCCAGATCGTGCTGTCAGCACCTGGCTGTATTTAGCATGACAAACAACACTATTCAGCCTAATTTTATATGCTGTAGGCACTTTTGAAATAAATGTAATGAAACGTCTGTGAACTGTGGGTGATGTATTTTAACTTTTTAATGTATGTTTTGGTTGAAACGTTACCTCACTCTTCGGTTGTGCCGTGTTACTCTAATTTATATCGGCGAATCGATGCCTTTAATTAAACTCCAACTCTAATCAGTATATCAGATGAACGAAAGGCAAAAGCTACTTTTATTTAAAAAATGAAAAGACGTCAGTCATCTTTAATATTTCACTTTTATCAAATAAAGTCAAGTGAATAATAAGGCAACATTCAACAGTCGTTTCTCTTAAAACAGAGTGATAAACAGTATCAACATTTTCAACGGTCCTACGATGCCAACCTGTACAACACAAATCAAAATGTGCATTAAAACCGCGATTAACGTGCAATTAAAAAAATTAATTGTGTGACAGCACTGTAAATAAAATATTCTATGAACAGATATTTAGTATTGTAAAAACACTACTATAGGTACACCATAACTTTAAAAAAATCTATAAATTTATCAATTCTTTCAAAAATTAATAAAGTGTCTGACCTGGGGAAAATGACTGATTAAAACGTAATGAGCTGCATAGCATAACCTGAGGGGTCAGGAAATAAAGCTCCAAAGTTATTGAGTTATTTTACTGCGAAAAGTCGGGAGAACATTTCTTAAACATGAGAGCACGATTCACGTGGCACTCACGGATTTTCTTTGCTCACGTGCAAAACATACATGTTCTCGCTGATATTTTCTCTGCTCGCCCTCAGATTCACTTTGCTCTGATACAAAACTGCAGTCTCGCACTTAGATATATCCTGCTCTCACGCGAACTTGCTCTTCTTTCATTTGTCAAGTGTGCGTGCTCAAGCAAACCCACCCGTGCACTCGCGAATCTTTATGCTCTCGCGCTCGGATTTTTCACCGCTAGAACACTGCCAAAAGTCGTCAGCCAATCAGAAAGAAATATCCAATTTTGACCAATGAAATTGTTCCTGCTGCTTGCTATACTGTGTATAAACTTAAATACGCCATTTTTATGACATTTTAGAGCACAATATCTATTTATTTACTGACTTTAACGTATTGCAGAAAATAAAACATATGTTCTATGTAGAGGCTGTATTGATTTTTTCCCCTACAAATCAATAAAATATTTAATCTCCTCAGGGGTATGTATGATATAACAAACTAAATCTATGTATTTAATTAATTAATCACATGATTTGTTGCCATATTTAATCTCCCCAGGGGTATGTATGATGTAACAAACTAAATCTATATTTATTTATATTTACATTCTAAATCTATATTTATATTTCCATTTTTATGACATTTTAGAGCACAATATCTATTTATTTACTGAGTTTAACATATTGCAAAAAATAAAACATATGTTCTGTGTAGAGGGTGTATTGACTTCCCCTTGATAGAAATATAAATAAATATAGATTATTTTATTATATCATACATACCTTACATACATATTTTATTGATTTGTAGGGGGAAAAATTCAATACAGCCTCTACACAGAACATATGTTTTATTTTTTTGCAACACGTTAAAGTCTGTAAATAAATAGATATTGTGCTCTAAAACGTCATAAAAATTGAGTATTTAAGTTTGTACAAATATTTTGCATGTATATTTTGCATGTGAGCAAAGAAAATCCATGAGTGCTACGTGAATACCGCTCTCGTGTTTAAAAAATGTGCTCTCGACTTTTAGCAGTAAAATAACGCCATACAAAGTCTTCTAAAATGCCCAGATTCTCCAGCCTCTTGTAGATTTCAGCGGCATGGGACTAATGTCATTTGAAAGCTACTAAAGAGCTCTTTTTAACTGTTTAAACTTGGTTGTGTAACCACATAACTTACAACGTGTGTCGGTTGTCAGGTCTCAGAGCTTGTACATAATTACTAGAATGTTCAGTTGATGTGACACGCACATTTCTACCATGCACATGGTCACAATTTTGCATTGTGATGCATCTTGTTACAATGTACCATTACACCCCTAATAGACATTGTTCAAAGTTCATTTTCATCCATTCACCCCTCCATCCATTCATCCACCAATCACTATCCCTTCCATCCTTCTTTTGATCATCATATTTTAATCCAAACTGCAAAGGTATATCTACAGGTATATATAGTTGGTAAATTAATAAGCGTAAAATGTGTTTCCATCCATCCATCCATCCATCCATCAACTCATCCTTCTATCCCTCCTTCTGATCATCCAATTTCTAATCTACACAGCAATGGTGCATCTACAGCTGTTTGAGTTAATTCTTGTAAATTAATGTGTAAAATGTGTTTCAATCCATCCATCTATTAGCCTTTCTTCCATGCATTTTTCTATTTTTATATCCATACTGCAGGGGTAAAGCTTTTGCTCATTATTTCTATTCATAGCACATATCAGTATGTGTGTTTGTGTGTCTGTGTGTGCGTGTGTATTTGATTTAACAGGGAAGTTTAACTTGAGCTTTCCCCTTTAGTCCCACTTGTTTCTATTGGAATTAGGTTTTCTATCTGAAGAGGTCACTGATTACCCTGGGCCTTTGAGGACTGCTTGAAGTACAAAATGTTATCAGAACCTGAAGATAACGAGTGATGTGTAAGTCTTTCACTGTTCCCAGTCCCTTCTCTGCCCTTTGCCCTGAAAGAACATCTAATGCTAAAGGTCATTCTATTCAAAGTCCATCTTACACACTACAGCACTGCACTGCCTCAAAGGCTTTAAGGACTTAGTTACAGGCTGTGGCATTTGACAATCCTTATACGCCTGGCACACGCAGCTGAACGTCCAGAAAACTTCTGAGTTTGTGTTCGGAAACGGATCTTCAGAAGAACGCCTGCCGGAGCTTTATGAAGGTGGTCTTGCGTGCCCTTCCTCCCGAGCTAATTTTATCAGATGTTCTGACACGGTCCAGAAGCATTCCATTATTTGCAGGACAAATGTGTGTCCCCCTCAGGCAGACAAATGAGAGCAATGCACTCTGAGGAGAACAACAACATTGACCCTCCTGACCTCAGCACGATAGATTCTCTTTCACGGCTTTCTGTAAAATAAATAATTTTATTCCCAGGGCATGATCAGAGCCCTTTAGACTATCAATTATCCCCGCTATCGGTGGCAGCTAAAGCTGTGGCTCCACCGAGGGCACCTTCCCACGGCATGCTGTCTCATTTAGAGATTAATTCATTGGATAATTTTCTACTCATAATGAAGGCACTGGTAACTCTAAAAAACTTATCTAACATGAAGCACCCAGAATTATCAAGGTATAATGACACAGTAATTAAAAAGGCTGTCGTCTTTTGTGCTCATAGTTAATAGGAGAGGTAACCAGGTAAAAAAAACTGACCAGTTGATGCTGTAGGGCTGCAAAGGTAAACCATTTCACCAGAATGTTTAAGCTTTATTCAGGAAAGCCAAGGATGAATGGACAAGGCTGACCACTGAGATGTCATCAATCAGCCCAAGACATAACATAGCTATTACAGCATTAAGCTCCTGAATGATGCTGCCGAAACCTGACTGTAACTGTACGAGTCAATAATCTTTCTTAAATGATTGTCTAAACCATGAAAGTAGTCTTCACTACTTGTAGATATTAGATATGGGCACGAATACTCGAGTACTCGCAAGTGATAGCAATGATTGTTCATGACAAGACGATAAATGAAGGTTTATCAAATCTTTCAACTTAATAAAATACACTTCACACTGATCGAAGTCCATTATCAAACAACAAAATATAAATCCTTCTAGAAATTATCCTCATTAAAAAAAAGCCTTCAACTTTCAAAAAACCTTCAGAAAGGAGCAGAAGCCTCTTGTAGGTCAAAGCTGTAGCACAAGATAATGGCTTCAAAAGTGCAGGGTGAGGAGTGGAAACGCTTTGACAAAACATAGTGCAAGTGTAAGTTATGCAGCGCAAAGCTGTCAAATGCATTTTACTACAGTCATATAGTGGTGCTTGAAAATTTGTGAACCCTTGGGAATTGTCTATATTTGTGCATAGATTTGACCCAATACTTCATCAGATTTTCACACAAATCCTAACAGTAGATAAAGAGAACCAAATTAAACAAACGAGACAAAAATATTAGACTTGGACATTTGTTTATTGAGGAAAATGATCCAATATCACGTAAGTATGGCAAAAATATGTGAACCTTCAGGATTAGCAGATAATCTGAAGGTGAAATTAGAGTCAGGTGTTTTCAATCAATAGGATGACAATCAGGTGTGAGTGGGTGACCTGTTTTATTTAAAGAACAGGGATCTAGCAAAGTCTGAGCTTCACAACATGTTTGTGGAACTGTATAATGGCATGAACAAAAGGGGATTTCCGAGGACCTCAGAAGAAGAGTTGTTGACGCTCTTCCGGTTGGAAAAGGTAACAAAACCATCTCTAAAGAGTTTGGACAGACCAATTGTGTATAAATGGAGGAAATTCAAGACTGTTATTACCCTCCCAAGGAGTGGTCAACCAACAAAGATCACTCCAAGAGCAAGGTGTGTAATAGTCTGTGAGGTCACAAAGGAAACCAAGGTAACTTCTAAGCAATTAAAGGCCTTGGTCACATTGGCTAATATTAATATTCATGAGTCCACCATCAGGAGAACACTGAACAACAATGGTGTGCATGGCAGGGTTGCAAGAAGAAAGCTGCTGCTCTCCAAAAACAAGATTTCTGCCTGTCTGCAGTTTGCAAAATATCAAATGGACAAACCAGAAGGCTACTGGAACAATGTTTCGTGGACGGACATCGTGGACTTTTTGGTTTAAATGAGAAGTGTTTGGTGAAAGGAAAACATTGCTTCCAGCATACTTGCAAAGGGTTCACAAACTTTCAAGCACCACTGTACATACATGCAATGCTAGGGTTAGGGTTAGAGCTGAGAAAACCTCACTGGGGATTACAATTTCAAGTGAGATAACAGAAAAATGCTTTACATTTGTGTTACAATTTGTACTAGAAAACAAAATATGAATCTGTTTCCAAAAAAGCAATTTTTGGGAATGTTCATTTTGCTACTAATGGGTCAAAAAGTCCCCCTCTGCTTTCAATGTAGGTGTTAAGAACATTTCATCTAATACAAATCATAAACTCATTAGCTAGCCCACCAGGCAAGTCAAAGCTCCACTATGCTTGTGCTGCATGTTATGCTTGCCCAGAGGCTCAATTAACTGAGCTAAAAAGATGAGCCAGTTATGTTCATATATACAATACGGAAAATGAGAAAGTACTTAGATCCATGGGAGTAGTACTTTATGTAGACCTAGTCTTTATCCTCCCCTGATAATGTCTCTGGTGATTAAGCATATAATTTTTTGCCTTCCACAATAAGGTAGAAAAGCTTCAGGCATCATTTTGGCCATTAGGCGTTGTGTTCTTTCATTGCAAATAAACAGAGTATTTAAGTCCTGCTAGTGTTGTCATTTTTAGTTAATGAAGTGTGCTTGATGAAGTTTTTGTGCCGGTACTGTTTTTCAACAAATAATGAAAAAATGAAAAAAAAAAATTAAAAGGTTTTCATTTGGAAATAACATCCATCCATGCCACATCCTCTGTCCATGTGTGTAGTGCAGCAGATGGCAGTATTTGGTTCAGTATGTATAATATACATGCATACATATACACATTTTACACACACACACACACACACACACACACACACACACACACACACACACACACACACACACACACACAC
>JAOVVH010000010.1:7052202-7062968 GCA_028566435.1 Scorpiodoras heckelii
TTTTTGTTTGATTATTTATAATATACATTAATACATATACACATATTAAACACACACACACACACACACACACACACACACACACACACACACACACACACACTATGTGGACAAAAGTATCTGGACACACTTGTTAATCATTGACTTCAGGGGTTTCAGGGTGTCCCATTGCCACAGGTGTATAAAATCAAGCACATAGCCATGCAGGCTGCCTCTACAATCATTTGTGAAAGAATGGGTCATTCTAAAGAAATCACTGAATTCAAGTGTGGTACTGTAAGAGGATGCCACCATTGTAACAAGTCAGTTCATGAAACTTCTTCCCTCCTAGATATTCCACAATCAACTGTGAGTGGTATTATTGAAATGAAGTGGCAAACCATGTAAAGTTACACAGTGGGGTCACTGAGTGCTGAGGTGCATAGTGCATAATAGTCACCAATGCTCTACTGTCTCGATAACTGCAGAGTTCCAAACCTCCTCTGGCATTAACATCAGCACAGACGCTGTGCACCAGATGCTTCATGGAATGGGTTTCCATGAACAAGCAGCTGCATGCAAGCCTTATATCACAAAACACAATGTCAAACATCAGATGGAGTGGTATAAAGCATGTATTGTATGTATGAATCACATTTCTCTGTCTGGCAATCTGATGGATGAGTCTGGCTTTGGCGAATGCCAGGAAAACTTTACATGCCTGACTGCATTGTGCTAACTGTAAAATTTGGTGAAGGGATTACATTTACATTTACAGCATTTGGCAGACACCCTTATCTAGAGTTTCTTAAATTTATCTAATTTTTTATACAACTGAGAAGTTGAGGGTTAATGGCCTTGCTCAGGGGCCCAATGGTGGCAACTTAGTGGTGCTGGGATTTGAACTCATGACCTTTCAATCAGTAGTCCAATGTCTTAACTACTGAGCTACCAGTGTACCACAGGATAATGCTATGGGGCTGTTTTTCAGAAGTTGGCCAAGACTTCTCAGATCCAGTGAAGGGAAATCTTAAGGCCTCAGCATATAGCATAAGACATTTTGGATAATTGTAAGCTTCCAACTTTGTGGGAAGGGAAGACCCTTATCTGTTCTTGCATGAGTGTGCCCCAGTGCACACATCAATGTCCATAAAGGCACAGTTGGGTGAGTTTGGTGTGGAAGAACTTGACTGGCCCACACAGAGCCCTCTTTACTCTGTTCTCTAATGGTCAGGGCCCCCACAGGACAACCACAGATCAGGTACTATTTGGGTGGTGGATCATTCTCAGCACTGCAGTGACACTGATGTGGTGATGGTGTGTTAGTGTGTGTTGTACTGGTATTAGTGGATCAGATACAACAGTGCTGCTGGAGTTTTTAAACACCTCAGTGTCACTGCTGGACTGAACAAAGTCCACCAACCAAAAATGACCAATCACCAGCATCCTGTAGGCAGCATCCTGTGAACACTGATGAAGGATTATAGAATGACTAACACAAACTGTGCAACAACAGATGAGCTACTGTCTCTGACTTTACATCTACAGAGTAGAGCAATATGGTGGATGTCTCATAGAGTGCACAGTAAGTGAACACTGTTTAAAAACTCCAGCAGCACTGCTGTGTCTGATCCACTCATACCATAAGGTTAAGCCTGACTGGTGTGTGTGTGTGTGTGTGTTTTTAAATCGTGTGTTAAGTGCGGTTTTAACACACATTTTGATTTGTGTTGTGCATGCAGGTAAGCATCGTAGAACCATTGAAAATGTTGAAAACAGTTTATCACTGGTCTGTTTTAAGAGAAACAACTGTTGAATATTGCCTCAATATTCACTCGACTTTTTATTCATAAAAGTGAAAAAGTGATTGACATCTTTTCATTTTTGAAATTAAAAAATAGTTTTTGTCTTTTGTTCATCTGATATACTGATTTGAGTTGGAGATTAATTAAAGGCATCGATTCACTGATTTAAATTAGAGTAATGCTGCACGTTGCAATTGAAGAGTAAGGTTACGTTCCAACCACAACCAAAACATACATTAAAAAGTTCAAATACATCACCCACAGTTCATAGACGTTTCATCACATTTATTTCAAAAGTGCCTACAGCATACGAAATGAGTCTGAACAGTGTTGTTTGTCATGCTAAATATAGCCGAGCGCTGTCTTGGAGAACACAACCAATGTAATCAAGGTTACTGTCCGCTGTTGATGGCGTTGCAGGGCGTTTCAAATGGAGCAGTTTTAGTGGCCGCGTTCCCTATGTACCCTGTGCAGTGTGTAGGGAGCAGGGATACAGCTTAGAGACACTTGCGATCAGAATGCAGCCTAAAATGAGTAACCTAACGGTCAATTTTTTAATGTTTGTGATTACTGACGGCTCCACTGGTTTGGTTTTAATTGTGTTAAAATTTTTTGTGGCGTTAAGTTTTTTAACCGATCAATTCTTTAACGCGTTACCATGTTATAAATATATATAAAACCTCTTCATTTACTTCAGGGATGGCAAGTGTGGGAACAGTTCTTTGTTTGTGAATGATTATAGAATAAAATGAATAATTACATATATTTTCCAGAAAAAAAACATCAGAGACGCAGTTTCAGTAATATTTCTTTGAATTGTCTTTTTAAGGTTTAAAATGAATACTTTTGACATAACTGAATTATTTATTTTTCATGGTTGTTTATTGTGTAAAAGTCCTGTCATGGTACTGTTCTGTGTAAAAGTCCTAGACAAATGGACAGAAATACTGCAAACCAACAGTGCCTTCAAAAATAATAAAATTAAACATTTCTCTTTAAAATTACTACGAAGTACAATAAAAAAAATAATAGTAACCCTTATTTATCCCTTAGGTCAAATTTATTTATATAACTTATTATTTATATCATTTATTCTGTTTAATAAAAGAAGGAATATAGAACAAATCATTCTTGCCTCCTGAAGCTCCATGGCCTTGACTTATTTTCTGCAATGAGCATATACAACAACAAAAAAACTGTATTGCACACACATCCTACACCTCCTTAAATATTTATCCCTTATATGGTTCTTGGGTCAACTTGCCCCAAGGGTAAAAAATGGCTGAAAAGTGTACTTGAAACAGATAAGTCAATATGAAATTAAAACATGCGCTCAAGTGAAACACAAAGTAAGGAACTTCTCACCCCTTATATCCAGAGAAAAGAAGAATTCCCAAGGTCCTAAGCAACCAGTGAACATATAATGAGTAGACTTTTCACCATTGTAGGTTGCAGCTGGTGAAGAAAACAGAAAGTGTCCAAAAAGGACACAAAAAATTTTCTACATGTACCCAGTGCAGCAAATACATTTGTAATGCACACACTTGTTCATCATGTACTGTGATGACAGACACACACATTCGAATGGTGTTTCTTTTTTCACTACTCAAGTAAATTTTTCTTTCGTATAATTTGGGTAGTTTCATAAAGAAAGTTTTACTGAGCATTGGAAAATCTTCCACAGATCTTGATGGAGACTTTGCCTATTTCACTTGCTTCTTTTACAAAACTCAGCAGCCTTCATTATGCTTTTGTCTGAAAGTGTAAAAATGTACTAAATTGTATTGAAATGCTCTTTTGCAAGGTACTGTATAATTTTCAAAAATAAAGGTACAGCAATGGTTGCTCATGATATTGAATAGGAAGGATACAAAATTCTGCCAGAAGATCCCATCATTGGCATAAAACATTTCCTACTTCCTAAATATCCCTATTTAATTTCTACCCAAACGAGTATTCTGTGCTTAGTCTATGTGCCCTTAAGCTTCTTCTCTAACTGAAATATGAATGAACTTGTTTAAGTGAATTACATCTGCTATTAGATTTCACATACATCTTCTCAATCTCTACTGATGACACATCATGAATATGTTAACAAGCAGGCTAAAATAAATTCTCTCCAATGGACAGCAGATGAACAGATGGAGACTGGCAACCATAGACTGCATGAATCTACACTCTGGGCTAGAAAGAAATCTGCCCCAACTTGTAGTTTCAACCATCTGTGTATTTTTATTTATGGCCATTGGTGGTGGTGGTGGTGGTGTTCTTAGATTCAAAAAAGTAAATAAAAGAAACTGCAAATGTCATTTTTTATTTAAAATGTATTTTCTTCATGTATTTCAACTTGAAACAGGCTTAGCCATTACAGCCCATTTACCAGCTGGCCTGTACTGAATGTAATGTATAATTGAATACAAGGACTACTAGCCATTGGTTTAAATTCTTCAGATATGCACAAGTGTAATACATATTTTGTTGTTTTATTATTTTTTGTAATCATCATTATCATCATCACCATCATCATTTATCTATGTAATATTCACTGACAAATGCACTCGACCAGTTTAAATATCATTGCTATGTTTCTTACAAAACTATATTATGCTAACCAGAATCTGACTTAAATGGAAAATTACACAAACAAACCAAAAAACTTCATAGTCTCATGATTGCAAATTCAGCCAACAAATGAGCCAACAAATATGATATGATGATTTAATGTTAGATATGAGGTGTGGTTTCAGTTCCATTTTTCCTTCATCCAAATGTCATCATTCACATGGTATGCATGAAAAATACATTTATGGCATGTTAGAATATCTACAATTTTGTGTAACTATGTAAGATTACATTGAAACAGTTTAGAGCGAAGCCCAAAGATGGAAGTAAAATCTCCCATTTCATGATGCCCAATGCTGTGAGTTGTTTAGAAACCCTGCAGCCTGGATCAGGTCAGGAGGTAAGCCAGTGCTCTAAGACCTTCAGGCTAATCAATAATGTTCTGCAGTAGTCAACTTTCAGCTCTTCTCAGGAACTCCCTAAGTGGTGCAAGAGAAAAAAAACAGAAAGTTTGCTCTGTGGAGGTTCTGGATGATGCCCTAGCCATGTGTGGCATAAATGGCCTCGCTCTGTGGATGATGACATTACTCTCTCCCTTGTTGATTATAGTGACAGAAGCCAACTATATATGTCCCTAAGGTCACAGCAGATGGCGGTTAATGTCTCCTCAAAGTGTTTGGAGGCATGTGGAGCCCTCACTGTTCCCACTTATGATATGATGTGCGATATGAGAGAACAGTAGGCGGTAAGTGGCAATGACTAAATTGGGAAGGAAAAAAAAAATCATTTCTTCTCCTTTCATCAGGATTATGATCAGTGTTATGCTGTTTCATCAAAACAATCTACCACTTCTTATGCAATCTGGTCAAAGCATTCAGCAATTAATTACCTGTACCAAATGAGAAGCATGATCTGTAAACACATAATTCCAAGCCATTAAACTAAGGGATGAATGATTTAATGAAAGGACAATCGCTCAGCCAAAGTGGAAATGATGTATCATTATTATGTACAGAAACACCTCGCCTTGCGTCATTAATTTGTTCCAAGACTAATGACTTAAGTAGAAAAACAACTTAAGTCAAATAAACCCTTAAAAAATGACCTATGAACCCCAATAAGCAACGCTTCAATGTTGCTAATACAATAAGTTGACATTTTCTCTGGGTTATGATACAACTATGAGTTATTTCTTCTGGCTAGTTTCTCAGCCACGCCCCCAAATTTAGCACAGGATTCCGATTACATTTCATTTTGGCACAAACTCCACACTGCTTCTTGATGAAATACAATCATGTGCATTGCGTTTTCTTTCAGCATCTCATTCTTTAAAAGCAAAATCTACACGTATTGTTTTTCTGTTAAAAGATCGAGTGGCATTAAAGCAATGTAATGGACCTTTTACTTTCCATTTTGGCATGTTTTCTGCAGATCAGTGTTTAAACGCAATCTCATGTGCATCATATTTCAGTGAGGTGTTTATGTTTGAAGTAGCTCATGGTGGAAAGCAATGCAGTTGTCCCTTGATTACATTTCAAGGTGTACTGTATTTAATTGTGACACGTATTCAGCATGTTGTTTTGAAAATGCAAATCTTTGTATATTGATTTTCAATTAATAGTAAAAAGTACAATGTAACAGTGGTTTTGGTTTTATTTTGATATGTATTCTGCATGTCACGATGGAAAAATAATACATACTGTGCATTGCATTTCATTTCATTTTCATAATAATACATACTGTGCACTGTGGTGACTGCTTTTCAATTTGACACAAATTCCTCTCCAGGCTTTTCACCCTTTTCATGGCGTTTTATAATAACCACCTTATCTTCCAATGATATAGCATGATGCTGAGTAGCAAAAGTACTTGTACTAGCAGCAGAAACTTTCTTTGTAACTTTCTAATGGGGACAAATATTGATGTCACAAATTCAACACAAAAGACACTGCAAATAACATCTATACAAACAAGTTTGAATAAAATGCAAATAAAATTATATGTTGAAATTTTTAAGAGTTTAAATTATTTTATACATTACATAATTTTATATATTTTAAGATTTTTATATGGTTTTGCACTTTTTTATTGCTTTTAGTTTATTTTTTATTTTCATGGGTTTTAAATATTTTTTGCTGAGCAATGTAACGTTGCATAACGTTAGACAAATTTTATTTCTCTCTATTTTTTAAGTAAAAGCACTGCAAATTTGAAACTGGCGGAAGTCAAAACAACGCAATTGCAGGTATGTATGTCTGTATATGTACGATACAATTACAGATATGTTTGATTATGCAGCGTACAAGTTTGTAGCCCAGTTAGTTAAATAATCATTAAAACTCTTAACAAAGGAATCATTAATCTTCAGTAAACTGACTAACAACTGCACAAGAAATGTTATATAACTCGCATAATACAGGGTGAGCCAGAGAGATCTTATGATTTCCATATGCCTATTTCGCAGACACTAGTTTGGTTAGAGTAGTGACTGGTGGGGAAAACAGTAGCTCAATTAATGATGTTTTGTCAGCATGGAGCAGTGTTCAGAACAACATCACGTGTTCATTGTTGAAACTTTTTTTTTTAAATGGCGACTCTGTGATTGCTGCTCAACGGCTATTTCAATATTTCTTGTCATGGTGCTGTGCCCTCTCGGAACGCAATTAAAAAATCAGTTGAAAAGCGCTTTTGCCATGAAAACGAAACCACTTGGCAAGCCATGCACAGTTCGAACACCAGAAAATGTTGAAAGAGTGCATGCATCTGTAATAAGGAGTCTGCATTGTTCAGCTAGGATACATTCTCTTGTTTTGGGAATTTCCAACACGAGCATGTGGCAAAAATTACAAATAAAAATGGCCTTAAAAGGTTAGTGTAATGCTTGTATTTTCTAATAAAAGCTATGATTCATTATCGTGTTATTTCATTTCAAAAATTGTCAGGTCTCTCAGGCTCACCTTGTGTTAAGGCCCATGAAAATACATCATATTGAACTCACACCAACACCGAAAGGCAGACATTAACACATACAAATGCTCACATAACAATACACACTGATGTCAAATGAGTCATTATATGAATCTGATCATTTCTTTAACCCTTTTGAATACTCTGTCAAATAACTGAGATTCTTACATAACTTTAAAAATTAGACTCATTGTTAGAAATAAAACAGATTCCTCAAACATAATTTAGTTATTGAAATTAATGGCACAGCCAGTCACATGCAGCAAAACGTAATGTTTATTCACTGACAATGCTTGTATTGCTTGTGCATGCTTGAAATCACATTTTTTTTTGCACAAGAATAAAAATTGTTGACTCGGGGTTGCATTAATGTGAACTGCCAACTGTCGACCAGAACTGTATTACATATTCATATTCTGATTAAGTGGATCATCTGTCTCAATTAAAAGTTGTAGCACTTACAGACATTCATAATCTGAAACTTGGTTTCCAATATAGAGTTCAAAGACCTAATGGCGTAGCAATGAAATCATAATTTTTCAGCTGTGAAATTCTGACTGAGAGAGTGTGTGTGAAGCTGTCACCACAGCTGAGAGCTTCACAATGCTACAATGATGTCCTTTATGGCCTCGTAGTCAAATCCTAAAAACATGACAGCTTTTCACACGTGGTGTGAGAAAAATGACACAATGATAATGTTGTGTTTTCAGCACAGACTGGGGGGTTAAAAAAAGAAAGAAAATGCACTCTCTTCAAAATGCCTTGTTCTTTCAGGCAGAACTCATGGCTTTTGGCTTGGCTAAAGTCTGCCACCCTTCATTTGCTTTGGCAGGACTGAAATGGCTTTTCTTCAGGGAATAGATAAATCACAGCAGCACATCTGCAGGCATGTACACAGAAGAGTAGACATAAACAGAACTGCCTATTAGAATCAAGGAAAATACTAATAATATTAGGTCACATTAACAAACAAAAATCATTGTGTGTTATTCATGCAGCAGAACAGCCCGATTTCCACTATAACACGGTGTCTGCTTATCACTTTCAGGCGTTTTCCTTTCTAGGCAATTCGAAAGCAGCTATAGGAAAAATACAAATGGGCATGTTTATGTATATATGAATAAACTGTAACTAAACAGTGAAAGAGTGCAGCATAAGAGTAGAGTGTGCTAAATCTTCCAGTAAAGCAGCTCAGCCACTGCAGCTTGTGACACACTAACACATCCTCATTTTATAGTAGAGCGCCATTTCTTCTATCCCAACTAAATTATTTTATCATTCCAAAAAAATCTTATTTGTCATTCTTGTGGATTGCTTAATTGAGAATGGACAAAAATTTTAGTAACTTGTGTGTGCAGTATGTATAATTATTATGAAGTGGCGTTACCTCAGGGGACGGCTTAGGAACGCCCATACCTGTATATGTTGTGAGGTGTTATCTTGTGAGTGCTCATGGTACAGCGCAGTGAATAATCAGAGTCTGAACAAGGCATGACAGTAGGTGCCAGACAGATGGGACAGTCCATTTCCAAAGTTGTGCAGATAAATTCCTCAATCCACAGTGACACGTGTGTACTGGGAATACGTCATAGAAGCCATTACCACCCACAGTGGACAGTGCAGTGGCCGGCCACGGGTGCTTAATGATCGTGACCGGCAGCGTCTGGCTAGACAAGCAACAGACAAGTGACTCTGGCAGAAATCACATCCACATCTTTAGCTTCCATGGGATATGGGAGCAGAAGACCCACCACAGTGCGTCTGCTAACACCACAACACAAGTCACAGCACCTAACCGCGATTGTGAGGTTGCCAGCTGGACCCTAGAGGACTGAACCCATGTGGTATGGTCCAAAGAGCCATGGTAACAATTGTTACGGGCTGATGATAGGGTTGCCATGGACCTCATTTGTCAACAAGGCACTGTGCAGGCTGGCGATGGTTCCATACTGGTGTGGGGTGTGTTCTCATGGCATGGGTTGGGTCCACTGGTCCGCCTGAATGGTGGCTGCTATGTTTCACTGCTTGGTGACCATTTGCAGCCCTTCATGGACCTCATGTACCCTCACAGTGATGGAATATTCCAGCAGGATAATGCGCCACGCGATCATGCCCAAATTGTCCAGAACTGGTTTGAGGAGCATTCTGGAGTCTACCGATAAATGGTGTGGCCCGCACATTTACCCGACATGAGCCCAATCAAGCATTTATGGGATGTACTGGAGAGATCTATTCGCACCTACAAATACCATGCAGCTGTTGGTGGCTATCCAGAGGGCATGGCTCAAAATCTCTCCAGATTTCTTCGTTTCACTTGTGGAATTGTCAAGTTGCTGCACTTCACCGTGCTAGAGGGGGTCCTACATGACACTAGTTCCTGTCTCATGACTTTGGCATGTCAAGAGTATAACAATATTGCATTAATTGCTCATGGTGATTACATGCCAATCACATTCACTCTAATAAATCACCCATACTCGCATTGTGTCTTTGTGAAGTCTTGCTCCAGCACTGCACCTGTAATTATTATAAGTTGTTGATCTCTGACTGTTGTTTTGACCCCAGCCTGCTGATCATTTACCTGCATAGTTTTGTCTAGTTCATGCCCCCTTGCTAATCACCTGATTATTATTATTAGCCTGTCTCTAAGTATTGTTTCCTTTTTGTTTCTCTGCCTGGCTGCAAAGCACTAAATCTGACAGACACTAAATCTCACAGACATGTCAACCCTGCTCTTTTGGTGTATCCTTGAGTGATAGCTTGTTCTAGTGTACTATTCATATTGAAGTTTGAAGCTCCTATGCAGTTGGTGGGTCTGCTGAATGTGAACAAGCTAGACCTAGCTACCTTCTTCCAAAACACATCAAGTCAACTGTCGTAGCTGCTGCGATGCAGTATCAGCTGAACATACTTAAAGGGGAGCTCTAACTGCCCAATTCTGTATGCACTGCTAACAAATGCCTGTAATTTGGTAACCTTCCACTCTTTAACAAGGAAAAGAATAATGCCATCCATAATCCCATCTGACATCTTTGACATTCAAATGCATAAGGGAGATGTTTAAAATCTGAAAGATCACATTTTATTCCTCAACCCATAGCTTGTTGCTATGTCACCACTGTACATCCAAGTGATGTCCTTTGTAATTCCCTTGATTTACATTGTAAACTTCATTTATGTATTTACACCAACACAGTATGTCATATTTAATAACACACCATAACTACAATATAAATATAAATAAATGTAAAGAAAAATGACAGAAACCCTTCATATGAAAGATTGCATGTGTGTGGACAGGTATAATTCATTGTATTTTGCATCTTTATTAGATTTTAAAGAGGGGCGGCACCTTGGTGTAGTGGTCAGCACTGTGGCCTCACAGCAAGATGATCCGGGTTCGATTCCCGGTCCGGGCCGTTCTGTGTGGAGTTTGCATGTTCTCCCCGTGCT
>JAOVVH010000010.1:7100167-7111833 GCA_028566435.1 Scorpiodoras heckelii
ATATACATTAAAAAGTTCAAATACATCACCCACAGTTCATAGACGTTTCATCACATTTATTTCAAAAGTGCCTACAGTCTGAACAGTGTTGTTTACATGCTAAATACAGCCGGATCATTAGTACAGACATCTAGTTTATTGGTGTATATCTGAGGCATCATCATTTTGTTAATCAATGTAAAACAAGAAGATATCTTGATAAAACATTATGCAGATGAAATTGCTGATAAATCTAGCTCACAGCTGACTTACAGCAATTTCTACAGCAAGTCCCTTCAGTTGAGTTACTTAGTGACGATGCAGTAACACAACGCCTACATAAACTAACTTTTTTTAATAAGTTGATGAATGAAGAGTAGTGCTGTTGATATCAATTTTGCTTTTCACAAAGATTGCTGCTTCAGTTTTTATGGTGGCAATTTGCATTAAGTCTAGATTGTTATGAAGAGTGATCAGATGAATTGCAATTAATTGCAAAGTCATTCCTTGTCATGGAAATTAATTTAATCACAAAAAGCCCATTTCCACTGCCACGAAATGAACTGCTAATATCATTTCAGTGATCTTCTCGTTGGCTTAAGAGAAAGTGTGAACAAGGACAAGGCAGCTGATATCACTCGGTCATGCTGATTAAAATAGAAGAGCAGACTGGTTGCTTTAAAAGGGGGGGTGGTGGTGCTTGAAATCATTGTCTTCTTCTGTTAACCATGGTTACCTGCAAGGAAACACATGCAGTCATCATTGCTTTGCATCAAAAGGGCTTCACAGGCAAGGGCATTGCTGCTTGTAAGATTGTACCTAAATCAACCATTTATAGGATCATCAAGAACTTCAAGGAAAGAGGTTAATTGCCATGAAGAAGGCTTCAGGGAGCCCAAGAAAATCCAGCAAGTGCCAGGACTGTCTCCTGAAGAGGATTAAACTAGGGGATCGAGTCACCACCAGTGCAGAGCTTGCTCAGGAATGGCAGCAGACATGTGTGAGTGAATCTACATGCACAGTGAGGCGAAGCCTTTTGGAGGATGGTGTCAAGAAGGGCAGCCAAGAAACCACTTCTCTTCAAGAAAAAACATCAAGGACAAACAGACATTCTGCAGGAAGTACAGGGATTGGACTGCAGAGGACTGGGATAAAGTTATTTTCTCTGACAGAGCCCCCTTCAGACTGTTTGGGACATCTGGAAAAATATTGTCCAGAGAAGAAACGGTGAGCGCTACCATGAGTCCTGTGTCAGTAAAGCATCCTGAGATCATTCATGTGTGGGGTTGCTTCTCATCCAGGAAAACACTGCCATGAATGAAGAATAGTATCAAAACATCCTCCAAGAGCAACATCTCCCAACGATCCAGCAGCAATGTGGTGATGAACAATGCTTTTTCCAGCATGATGGAGCACCATGTCACAAGGCAAACATGATAACTAAGTGGCTCGGTGAACAAAGCATTGAAATTTTGGGTCCATGGCCAGATACCTCCCCAAACCTCAATCCCATTGAGGACACTGAGAAAAAGAAGCATCAACACTGTCTTGAGTCTTCACATAAACTTGATGTATGTCAATTTAAATAAAAAGAAAACTTATGAAATTCTTATAATTGTTCTTCAGTAAACCAAAGAAACATCTGACAAATAGATCTAAAATCACTGAGGCAACCAAAATTTGTGTCAGTCTTAAAACGTTTGGCCACGAATGTACTGTATATACTATATACTATACTATACTATACCATATACGGGAATGTCAGAGTTAACTGACATTATTATAGTGTCTTAGTGCTATGACTAACTGATCATTCGTTTAAGGGCATGTTGATTCCCCAGCTACAATCCCCATCATTACTCTCATTCATTAGTGAGCTCTAGTCAAACTTTTGCAAATAGACAGGCAGCCAGTCTATTTATCCACCATGCTGTTTTTAGAGTTCACTGATTTATTTGAAGACTTGCCAGATAGCCATTAACATCACAGCAACAAAATGTTGGAGTATTGAAATTTAATAGTGATTGCTAAGCACTCATATGTGCAATTAAATGTCACTTTTTTACATCCTGTCCATCAAAGCAATGCCTTCACAAGGCTACACACAGCTTCAGGGCTTCACAGCACCCAGACTGATCCATTGTACTCTGTTGTAGCATGGCAGTGCAAACCAGCCACCAGCGTTTTATACAGTTTAAAATATCTGGGATGTTTTTACCTCCATATCATGAAAATAACTATGAAGATGCGCCTGATGGCAGATGTTTATCCATGTGCATGATTTGGGTGATGTCGCAGGAACTAAAATTTTTAAAAGATTTTTATCCCCACACTTTTTATCTCATCTTGTTAATCACATGTGAAAATGTTTTAAATATAATTCTTGCCAAATAAACATCTCATATCTGCTCAAAAAATTGACTGACAAAAATATAGAATTTGTAGTATTGTAAATATGTAAAATAAGCCATTTTGGTCTAAAAATCGTGTAATGATTAACATGGCTGAATAATCTCTGGCTAACTGTGCTAGAGACCTTTGGGAATGCACCACTGCGGCACACAGCTGGCTGGATCACTGGAGACCGCAAGCAAGTCCAGCAGTACCATCTCCACAAATAACACCCGTCAAAGTGACATGTCTACTCAGTGAGCTGGAAGAGAGGAAGCCCTGGGCTGCACAGAAAAAAAAAGAAAGGAAAAAAAAAAAAAAGAAAACAGATGCCATACGCCATTAGATAAGACTGAATGTGATAAACAGTTAGCTTTTTCAGATATTTCAATCATACTTGATAGTGAATCTAGTTAAAAATCAACCTGCAAAGATGAGCAAACACACACCATTCCACATTTAGACTGGCTGTACCTCAGTTGCTCAGTTGTGAATATTTTTTTATTTCTTATAATTAAAAAAAGGCCCCAAAACAGTTCAGTTAATATCAGGACCAACTTAGTTAAAATCACTTGCTAGCTAGCTACTAAGAATTACCCTGAAGTACCAGAAAAACTGGTACTGGAGCCTATGCAAAATACATAGCTACACCACCTATGCATGTACTTGGTTGCATCCGCCAGTGTGTATATAAAGTGATAGACATCTATGGAAGCTCCTGGAGCTGTTTCTGCTGTGAGAATGGCAAGGTATCATGATTTTGTGATGCGGTTTGATAGTTGGAGCTCGTGAGATGAGTCAGAGCATTTTGGAGGTAGAAGCAAAGTTTGGATTTTGACGTATGAGCATTTGAAGGGTGTACTATGACTACAAGGATTCCGGCAAAACCTCGAACCTACAACAGCAGCGTGGCTGTAAAAAGACTCTGCGGCTGAACGTCACAAGCGTCGCCCGGCAAGAATCGTGATAGGCATGCAACACTGCCTCAAGAATCAAAACCGAATTAAATGCTGGGGCCTCAACAAACATCAGTGTGAGGACTGTGCAACGTTCCCCCCAAGGTCCCATGGGGGACCTACCCAGTAAGTACTGGTATACCAGTTTTTCTGGTACAGTGTAAACACTTTGGGACATGCTGTTAAAGAAAATAATTTACAAAATCTTAAAATAATTGTGTGATATTGCCATTATCACCACAGAGCTGATTATTTTACCAAAACAAGGCATTATTCTTCCCATTCATTAAATATTATGGCACGTTTGCAAAGCAAGTTCATTCATCTGATCACTTATGTTAAAGCAGCTATAACCAACTGTTCCCTCATCAGCCCCTTTTTGCCTTTATTATTGTCAACAGGATAAAAATAATGCTACTGAGAAAACACACAACACAACCTACTGACACTGACATGGTGTCATACCATATGGGCTCTTTTGCACCCCCTCAGTCTTCCAATGGCTCATTAAGGATGTCTTAAGGGAAATATTGGAAAATTTGCATACATTGACAGAGAGATCGCCCACACACCAGCGCAACAATTTCCTCCTGTATGCCCACCGGAGTGAACGTTTGTGCCACTGAACTTGAGAAACAAGCTCATTACATGGGCACACATGACCCAAGCCATAGGACATCCTAGCACCTGTCAAAGGTGGAGTACCTGTGGCTTAATATGATTAGCTTCATCAACACTTTTTCTGGTCATGCACTGCTTGTGCCATAGCAAAAGTAATATGCACTCTCCCAGCAGGTAAACTCATGCCTTTATACACAACACAGTGACCATGGTCCCACATCGCCACAGATTTCATCACAGACCTCCTCGAGTCAGGAGGCAACACTGTGGTTATGGTTGTCATAGACCAATTCTCTAAATCCCTATGTCTTGTCAAATTGCCCGGGTCTACCCACCCTCTTTTCGAAAATGTGGAACTTATCTTTACATGTGTGTTTCATTACGCTGGGATGCCCAAAGACAATGTGAGGGATCAAGGCACACGCTTCACCTCCTGGGTCTTGGTTGGGTTTATGGAGAAGTCTGGAGTCTCGGTCCCATCCACAGGCTAGTGGACAAGTGGAACAGGCTAATGAGGAACTCGGATGTTTTCTGAGGACTTTCTGCTCCGAAAACCAGGAGGATTGGGCTCAGTTTCTCCCATGGGCTGAATATACCCAGAATTCACTATGACACTTAGCCAGAAAAATGGCACCCTTCCAGTGCTTGCTTACCAGCCACTCCTAATTCCTGGGCTGCACTGTGGCTCACACTGTCGCCTCACAGCAAGAAGGTCCTGGGTTTGATCCCAGGTGGGAGCAGTCTGGGTCCTTTCTATGTGGAGTTCTCCCCATGTCCGCGTGGGTTTACTCCAGGTACTCAGGTTTCCTCCGACAGTCCAAAGACATGTAAGTTAGGTGAATTGGACATACAAAATTGCCCATGACTGTGTTTGAAGTTGAATTTGAATACTGATGAAAAAACTTGTGTATCGATGTAACCTTGTGTCTGTAATGAACGGCCACTTATGCTGAAATGACATTAAAAAACTAATAAACAAAACAAACCCCTATTTCACTGGAATGCTAACCCCACAGACTCTCCCACAGTATACAAATGGTTTAGGCAGAGTGAGCCAGTGTGGGAGAATACACAGAAGAACAAGGAATTTGCTGACTGACATTGAGAAGAAACCCCACAGTTTCAACCTGGTGACTGAGTCGGTTATCAGTGAAGAAACCAGAAATACTCAAGGTTGCAAAAGCTCAAGGCCTGGAACATCAGCCCATGCAAGGTCCTATGCAGCATGAACAATGTCACATGCAGGCTGAATCTGCCATGCCGTAGTCGACTAGTACCCTCATATCTTGTCTCAAGCCTATTCACATGGACACTTGCATTCGACGTTCAACTGGCCAATTCACACCATCTAACATAGAAAGACATGCCCCTTACCTGGTTTTGGTTCTTGTTTTTGTTCCTGCCTTGTTGCTAAGTTTTTGTATTTTGTATTTGCCTACATCACTGTTTGCCAATTGCCTGATTTTCTTCCTGTTCCGGTTCATGGTTTTCCTTTCACATTTTGTAATTGTTTTCTAGTGTCTTATTAATAAAACTCTAACCTGCAAACTGCATCTGTCACAGACATCATTGCAAAATCACAAGAAGACTTCTCAAATAGCTCAAACTGAATTTCTTTTAGTTTGGAGCTGTTCATTATCAAATGACAAATATCAACTGAATATAATTTTTTTTTTCATTAATAGTTACAAAGAAGGGATGAAACAAACAATCAATCGATCAATTGACCAGACCTTATATTTTTTTTTTTTCAGTAGAGCAAATCCTTTAAAGACAGCCCTGCCAGGAACAGAAATGCCTAACACTTCACTCACGTCGCCTACAGCTTGAACAAATCCATGTGCCAAAATGTGTTTGTCGTATATCTGGCTGTAGCTTTTAGCAAATATATTTGGATGCATATTTCAAAGCAGTCATGTTTACTCACCACTTACAGCTTCAAATAAAAGACTAATTAATAACTAACAGTAAAAGAAAATGTATTATAAAATGTATTTTCAAGGATGTTATTAACTTTACATATTGCACTAAAAAGCTAATTGTGTCACCGCGTTCAAAAGTGTGTATAGCTTCAGCTTTGTAAAATTCTGAATTTTCACAACAGGGAACCATGGGTATAGGATCTAATCCTGAGACTACTTACTTGCAGTCCATGAATTCATAACCTGTTCCATTTCATTTCTCTTTGTTTTATTTCTTGGTTTAATGTACTAATGATGCTCTCTCTGCTTGGAATGCTTGTTATAGCCGTGCTATATTCCCTGGTTTCCTAATTCTAAGCAATTTCTTACAGCCGTTCTGCTTTCTAGGACTCATGCACATGGATTGCCTGACTGTTGAGATTATGCAAGGGTGAATTATGAATAAATTTACTCTGCAAGCTGGCAAAGCATTTCTTACATTATGGCTTCGTGTTGTTGTGCAATGGACTTCGCCTCTGGATATGCTCATACTGAGGGAGAAAAGCATGGTACAAATAATTGTGGATTACTATCAGTGCTTCTTTTAACTAATGGAGCTCTTGATGTTGCCATTTAAACATTGAAATATGAATTTTGGATCTCATGATTGGTTCATTATGGTAATACTCAGATGTATCTTCTGTTATTTAATTATGTGACTGCTATTGTTGGTTAAATAAGCATATATTAGAGATTTATTCAGGTATAAAGGGCAGTGGTTTTCAAGAACGGACAACGATCTCTCATGAAAGGAAGGCTTCTTTTTCATTTTTTCAAAATCTATTTTTCAGGTGCAGACAACTTAGGAAGGAATAATGGAAATAACATCGCCCATATGGAAAGGTAAATTAGAATAGAGCTAATTATCTTCCTCACTCTCAGCCCACCCTCCGTCCCTCTCCCTCTCCCTCTCCCTCTCTCTCTCTCTCACACACACACACACACACACACACACACACACACACACACACACATCCATGCCACCTGTGTCCAATTTCAAATGGCAGTGATGATTAATCTTCATTCTCTGCAGCCATATCAAAGGAGTCTGAGGTGATATAGCAGAGGATTAGCCGTGGCCATGTGAGATCTCTTTAATACAGGGAATGCTTATGGTAAATGATGTTCTTTTGAGTGTAACTTGGGTCCCTGCGAATAAACTGTTCCTGAGAGATCTATGAAATAAAACAAAGGACATTATGTAAACGACAACTGGACGAAATAATACTTGGTTGCACTATAATTACTGAGATGAACACCATGCAAGTTCTCAAGAAATGCTAAGAGGTATTAGCCAGCCTCTCTTGTTTTTATATTATTGTCCACCCTCTCTGTTCTGCAAACCTACTCCTTGTCTCTAGCCTGACAGCTCCTGCCATTTGCAGAACTGAAGGATCCCTATGAGCTGTGGGAGTGGCCCGTCTGTTGATGTGATCTGTCGCTCAATATGTTTACTACAGATTCGGCTCTAACCTCAGATCAGGCATCTCTGTCTAGAAGACTCACTATCAAGATGGCGATACGCTGCAGTCTGATGAAAACAGCTCAAGGTCATCCGGATTCACTCTGTTGTTTCGACAGGCGTGGAAAAAAAGGCTTTTCCAAATTCAGGCAGCTTTAATCTCACAATGCCTTAAATGCCTTAAATGACAGAAGATGTTTTTTTTTTATTGTCACTCATACAACATTTAAAATGTCTTCATGCACATTATTTAGTACCAGTGTGAAGAGATCATAGGAATCATGGTTTCAAAGATTTAAAAAAAAGAAAGAAAAAACAATCAGGTTGTTCATTTCATCTGTTACTTTAAATAGTCGCAAGACATACAGCTAGCGATTATGTATGTCTTCTTATTTTCCACACTGTTGTACCACTAAACGAGCAGCTTATTTAGCTGCAGCAAATTATTGGCCAAGCGATGACTAAATGATGACTGTACACCAGACACCAGGCTTCTTCCCCTCCCTCTCCTTCTCTTCATTTCTTCCCCTCCATATAACTGCATTTCTGTCCCTCTGTGGTAGTTCGTTGTTTGCTGAGGCCAACACCTACATGGCACTGACTGTGCATTAAGCCTTTTTATGGTGGTGAAACTGGCACATCAGAGCAGCCTTCTCATCAGAAACGCAGGCAGTCGCTCCAGATAAGTCATGCTCCTCATTGATGATGTCACAAACAGTGTCTCGCTGAGATCATCTGCCTCCTCTCTTCCTCTCCCAAGAGCCTAGCTGAGCATTTTTTTTACAGCTGTGCCTTTTACACACTTTAATTGCTTGACAATAACAAAGGGCAACGCGGACAGCTGTGGCTGGCTCACTGGGACGAAACGCATATACAGTGTGTCAGAAACGCTGTGTGCCTTAATAAAAGCTCAGGAGCTAAAGCATGTTTCCTCATC
Source organism: Scorpiodoras heckelii (assembly GCA_028566435.1). Lineage (NCBI taxonomy): Eukaryota > Metazoa > Chordata > Actinopteri > Siluriformes > Doradidae > Scorpiodoras > Scorpiodoras heckelii. Next base: position 7,108,475 of record JAOVVH010000010.1, read on the forward strand.
TCATCGCTTTAAAAAGCCTGCTTTAAACCAACATTTAAAAGAGATTAAATTGATGTTGCACTTTAAGACATTAACACCGGACTCCTTCATCCAAATTGCTGAAACAGCTCATTTATTTGGGCAGTCCATTAAGCTAAGAGGACACAAGAGGTGTCCTTTTCTCCTTCCTCCATTAGAGATGTACTCCTTATACTTTAACAGATGTCAAAAAGGATATCACTGGTACTGTATAAAACAGCACACCATATTCATTGCAGTGAAGTAAGGAACTTCAAATTGGAAGCTAGGGAACTCTAAATCACAATCTGTCTCCACTTTGGGATCTTCAGGACAACCAGAGTTCAGCCAAATCAAACAGCCATGTGCCTAATATTTATTCACTGGAGAACATTAAATGGCCAGAGCTCATTATTCACCCCGATAAAGGCTTCCTTTCTGGAACTCCTTTAACAGTTGGTCACGGCTCTTACTTACACATGCACAACACACATCCTCACCAATCACACATGCTAGAACACAACTTGGTATGGTGTTATAGTAAAATTGTAAGGTTTATTCCTCTTAGATCTCCCCAGAAATCTGCAAACAATTACAGAAAACATATTAATGAACAACACAATAAATTTTAGCCTGTTACATTAATTTCGTTATGCTGAGTGGGACAGGTATTTTCAAGCGTCCTGCTTGCGGTTGGACGGCTGGAGCCGAATGTTCCTCAGTGTGTTCTTTGACATTTTGGGAAAGTCTTCACCCCTGACTGTTAGGACCTGGGACACGTTCTCTAAAACCCATTCCGCTTTGAAAAGCATGTAGTCGTCTGTAGCAGCACCATCCTTTATACAACTAGTGTTTAATTCCTCTTGTGTTCTGTCGTGAAAAGACATTTTCTCTGGATTACGGTATAGCAATGAGGGATTTCTTCTGACTGGTTTCTCAGCCACTGCCCAAATTCGGTAGAGGAATCTGATTGGACAGTGATTACATTTCATTTGGGCACAAATTCCGCAATGCTCCTCGACGAAATACAAACACGTGTGTTGCGTGTTGTTTTGGTATGTTCACAGCGCCGCACAGGAGTACAATGCAATTGACCTGATTGCATTTTAAGATAAGATAAGATAAGATAATCGTATCTTATCTTATCTTAAAATGCAATCAGCTCTGCGAATGTACCAAAACAACACGCAACACACATGACTGTATTGTAAGGTGGTTTGTGTTCAATTCTGACACGAATTCAGCATTTCGTTCTTTAAATCCAAATCCACAAACACATTGTTTTTCTGTTAAGATATCGAGCAACGTTAAATCAATGTAATGAATCTTATACTTATCATTTTTGCACGTTTTCCACACGTCAGCATTTAATCACGGTCTCATGTGCATCGCATTTCAGTGAGGCAGTGAAGTAGCTCATGGTGGAAAGCAATGCAGCCATGCCTTGATTACATTTGGAGGTGTAGCTTATTTAATAGAAAATGCAAATCCTCATGTATAGTTTTTCAGTAAAGAGGTCAACGATGTGAAAAACAATGTAATAGGGCTTGATTTTTCATTTTGGCACGTATTTTACGTCACTATGGAGAAGCAATGCATCGTGTGCATTTTGGCACTGCAGTGATTGCTTTTCAATTTGGCACAAATTACTCTCCATACTCCTTTCACTCTTCATTGAAGTTTAGAATGAAAATGCAGTTAATGTTATCAAGAAATCACAAAGTCCTGTATTGTAAAAAATAAAACACTGACTGTTACAAAGTGCTGACACTGGCAAATCCTTGCATAAATATTGAATAAACATCTCACAGAAAGCTTCAGAACATTAATGATGCTATTTTAGATTATATATAAAAAAAAATCACTTTAAAAGTAACTGGTAGCCTTAAGTTATGTGGAGCTAATGATAACATATTTAAATGAGTGCAATACTATATACCTGTAATGTGATGTGACAGCAGCACAATGCATACAATCAGACGGATACATGCCAAGTTGTTCGGTTAATGCTCACTTCAAACATCAGTATGGGGCAAAGTGTGACGTCAGTGACTGACCAGCTGATTTTCAGAAATCGCTGATCTCCTGGGATTTTCATGGAGTCTTTAGAATTTCAGCACAGTGGTGTGAAAAACAAAACAAAACAAAAAACATCCACTGAGCAGCAGTTCTGTATTCGGTAATGTCATGTTGATGACAATGGCCAAACTGATTTGAGCTGACGAAGGCTACGGTAACTCAAATAACTCACTCTTTACAACCGTGGTAAACAGAAAAGGATTTCAGAATGCCACACCTTGCAGCAGACGTGCCACAACAGCAGAAGACTTTATCAGGCACCACTTCTGTCATCCCAGAACAGGAATCTGCTTCTACAGTGGTCACCCAAACTAGTTTGGAAAATCCTTAGGAAAAGTTTAATCTTCAACTATATAGAATATTATTCAACAACTTTTGGTCAGTCAGAATCAAGAAATCAACGTCGTAATGAATAACTAATAGGTATGGATATAAGTTGTCCATACAGCAGATATTTGGCAACACAGAATCGTATTAGTGCTTTATATAATGTTTTGATATTCTTCTAGCCGTTATCTTCTTAATAACTACAGTTTCTGGATATGCATGGACTCTAAATGTCAAGTGTTACGTTATATTTTAAGCTTTCTTAAATAATTCTACATTTTTTGTGCTGTAACTAAGCTCGTCGGTCTTAGTATTTGTTTACCAGACAGAATTAAGAGTTTGCACTATAAAACAGGGCTCTGTACAGAATACATACAGTCAAGTGCAGCTTTTCATGATAAATTTTTCTTTATAATAAATTTCATGTTGAGACAGAAGATTAAGAGCACAACTGAGGGTTTATCATCATTTAGATTACTTATTTTAAAGCAGTCTTCAGTGTAAGGTGTAAGAACATGAGAGCTGTAAATAAAGCACTAATAAGCTGCTAAGCCATTGCTGTATATCTGCTACAGCCACTAAGCAGCCACCTTATCAGATAATTAATGTCTAATATGTGACACACACACCCCCACACCCACCCATATTGACGTGACACCTTTTTTCTCTGTTCAGCTAAAAATATAATAGCTGTGCAAAACTTCTTTTTTCAAAAGTTATGTTCTCCTGAACACATTTTTTATAGAAGGCAAATGTTCTGTCTGGAGAAGAGGAGAAGCTTTGTATGCCTGTGGCATGACTCCATGAACCCACAGAGAATTTAGTCATCCTGTCCAGCTGAGTTTTAAATGAAGCTGGTGGTACTCTAATAATTAAACACCAGGAAACAAGGTCAGAGCCACTTGATTAAAACAGAAGCACAGCTGCTGACTAAAAGATCTATCTGTATTTTAGGG
>JAOVVH010000010.1:7123831-7134794 GCA_028566435.1 Scorpiodoras heckelii
GAGGCCCTACACCATACTAACAAATTATTGTGGTCTAAAACCAGGTGTTTCAGTTTCATTGTCTAACCCCTGTATATATATAGTTGTAAGCATGATGTGAAGTTCATTAATAAATTAAACACTGTAATTGTTGATAAATTTCTGTGGTATATGTGGAATAACACATTCTAGACCATGTGGTTAAATGAAAATGATTGACTTTGGGTGGTAATGATCAATGTGAATTTTTTTAATATAACTGTACAGTCTGTTGTGTGTTATACCTTATATTATCAATTGTTGATACAAATACTTTGACAGTTTTTTAGACTTCATTCATTCATTCATTCATTCATTCATTCATTCATTCATTCATTCCCTCATCTTCAGTAACATTTCTATCCTGGGAATACTGGGCATGAAGTTAAAATACACCTGGTGAATACAGTCTCACAGGAAGAAATTTGCATGCAACTTATCTGCAACACCTTCAACACAGTGAATCGACGTATATATATCAATGTGCCAAACTTTCGCTTGAGTGCTTCATATGCCATGATTCATTCATTCATTCATTATCTTCCGTTTTATCCCGCTAGTCGGGGTCGCGGGGGCGCTGGAGCCAATCCCAGCATCATTGGGCGAAGGTGGGGTACACATTCACACCTACGGGCAATTTAGAGTGACCGATCAACCTAACATGCATGTCTTTGGGACTGTGGGAAGAAACCGGAGAACCCGGAGAAAACCCACGCAAGCACGGGGAGAACATGCAAACTCCACACAGAACGGCCCGGACCAGGAATCGAACCTGGATCGTCTTGCTGTGAGGCGACGGTGCTAACCACTACACCACCGTGCCGCCCATCCCATGATCCACACAACGTAATTTAACCTTGCTCACCTCTCCACTGGCTATTTGAATAAGATCAATATGTAATAAATTACATTTTCTAAAGTTGTTGCGCACACCCTACTTCATGCGTAAACTGGAGAAGTAAGCATGGTTAAACTGCGTTGCCATACAGAGCAACTGAGCAAAAGTTGAAATGTTGATATGCATTTTTGCTTGTGACATAACATTGATATTAATCAGATGGAAAGCGTTGCAGTTATGTTGCATGTAAACCTTTTTATTTCTGTGAGACTGGGTTGGTACTGTTTGGCCCCATAATTTTTTTTTGTTCAATTCTGGCTACAAACACACCTAAAGTTTAGAATAAACAGTTGAAGAATGGTGAATACTTTGAAACATAACGGGATAATGGGTTAGTTTTCCAGATAATGTATGAAGTAAATACTCCACTCCTATCTGAATGCTTTTATATTCTAAGATTAAAGGAAGGCTGTCATAGTATAATTCACAGTCCTGAATCTTTAGACTGAGGGTTTATCACTGTGCCCACTACAGAGACTCAATCCATCAGTCTTGGTTTAGTATCAAATGTTGTAAGCAGAGAAAACACTCAAACACACAGTGCAGGACTACAGGGCTGACAGGAAAACACAGCTGTAATTCAGCAATTTCTGATTGCTTAACAAATAATGAGAGTCATTACTAAAACAATGACCTTTAAACCAAAAACCCCGGCATGAAAAAAAAGGCATAAATATCACTGAAATGTTGGTGATTAGCAGGGTTTACTGAGCAGTGTGGCAGAAATGAGTCACAGTCAGCTACATTAAATTATGACAGTTATTATAAAAATACCCTAATTTCTGCTACAGTTAACCGAGAAGGCAAGTGAACGTCCCGAACCCTGTAAATGTCAGCGAGTCTCGAGAGACCTGCCCCATAATAACAGTTCAACGGTTCCAAATCAGTTTCTCGACTCAGCACAAGCTCTGGCTCTGCTTCGAGAACAACACATAACGCTATCTAACAATTGTTTTATTTTAGTTCTGGTCCCAGAGCTGTTTGTTTGGGTGTTTGTGGTGCTCTGAATATTTACAGCTTATCTGTCTGTACACAAGTGTAATGCATATCTTCATTTGGTATGCTCCGTCATGTAGAGCTCTGTATTTACATCTGTTGCTGAGAATAAATAAACAAATTACTCATAGTGGGAGGAGACAATGCCATCCATCCAGACTAAACAAGAAGCAGTGTGACGCCTCGGCTGTATACCTAGACCAAAGAAACCTAAAGTTAATCCAACTCAAGCTACAAGGAATTGGACAACTACAATTGTAGATCTGCAAAAGATGCTTTTCATAGTTCTGACAATATCACAAGCTACAGGCCCACACTGCTTTCAATTCTGTGGAAAACTGTAAGCTTGTACCACTTAAGATGTAACATTTCTCATTATAAGATGACAGTAAACAACAACAACAACAACAACAACAATAATAATAATAATAATAATAATAATAATAATAATAATAATAATATTTTAGGGTTTTCAATTAAAATTCAAACCCCATTTCCAGAAAAGTTGGCACACTTTCTAAAAATGCAATAAAAACTGAAACCTGTAATTTGTTAATTCACTTGAAGATTTATTTGACAGAGAAAAGGACAAAGAAAAGATTTTCAGTGTGTTCAATGAAAAACTTAGTATACAAGACTTGAGCTGCTTAACAGTCTGTGGTCAGTGTTGTCTGATTCCCCTCTTCATGATGCACCATACACATTCAATAGGAGACAGATCTGGACTGTAGGCATTCCGGTCAAGCCATGCTGTTGTAACTCATGCAGAATGAGGCCTGGAACTGTGCTGCTGAAATAGACATGGAGTTCCATGGAAAAGACATTATCTTGACAGCAGAATATGTTTCTCCATAATAATAATATAATCTGCCACCTCAATGGTACCCTCACTTATATGGAGATCACCCACGATTTGGGCACTGATGTACACCTATAAAATCACAGATTTCAAGTTTTTGCACTTTTCACTGATAACAGTCTGGATGGATTTGTTTCATCTTTGGCACATAGAATCCAATGATTGAAGCTGAAAGGTGGACTTGCCTGACCACAGAACATGTTTCCACTGTCTTTCAGTCCATGTCAGATGACTTTGGGCCCAGAGAACTTGCCGGCGTTTCAGTGCAAAATTTATATATAGCTTCCTTTTTGCATAATACAGTTTCAGGTTGCGTTACTTGATGCAGTGGTGGACTGTGTTAAGTGACAGTGATTTTCCAAAGTACTCCGAAGCCCATATGACTATATCCATATGGTAGCATGATGGTTTCTTAAACAGTTTGGCCTGAGGTGAAAGACCTAAATTCTTTGCAATCTTGCACTGAGAAACACTGTATATGAACTGAGTGACAATTCTCTCATGACGTTTGGCATAAAGTTGTGAACCACGACCCATCCTTGTTTGCAAAGACCAAGCCTTTGGTGGATGTTATATCTTGATGACCTCGCCTGTTACCAGTTAAACTGAGGAAACTTCCCGAACAGTGTCACTTCTAAACCCTTTTCCGTCATATTTTGTTTATGTCCAAACTTTTTTGAGTGTGTTGCAGGCATCACATTCTGTTGTTTTTTATATTTACCAAATACAATTAGGTTTGCCAGTGAAAACACTGAGTATGTTTTCTTTGTACTTTTGTCAGTTAAAAAAAAGTTCAAGTGATTTAACAATTTTTTAGTTTATTGCTTTTTTAGGAACTGGCCCAGGTTTTTTGGAATTGGCGTTTGTTAATCAGACCTGAAACTATGTACATTTTCCAGGTACTTTTTTTTTTAAGTATTAAAGTTAGTTATTTATAATTTTTCATACAAGCTGCCTCATGCAAATTCTTCCATCTTTCCAGTATGTGTCACTTTGTACAATTCTCATACTGCTATCACACATATGACACACTCTATTTTCAAACATCCTCTTCCAGATATTCAGAATATATAACAAACTACTTATTAGATATGTTTTCCTGAAGACAATTAGCTGAATACAAAAATATTATATCTACCCCTCAGCAAAACTCTACCAAGTGTATAGCTCCTGTGTTCACTGTTTATCATTCCGGCACCGTCACACTGTTTTCGAAATGCCCAGGATGCTAATCTTCTCTGTGCAAATTACAAACTGTAACAGATATGCATTTCCCTAAAGCCGTGCTGTTAACCTTCCCTGTTCAATTGACTCTTCTTATACCGTGTCATCTCAGGATTAGACTCCAGGCTAATACGTTATTTGGACAGTCCACTGTAGATACCCATCACCAAACCATCTGTAGACTATTACACCACAGTGCTGTTGACTTCTCAAATCTTTTCTCAAAGGTTTATATTCATGCACTCATTCCAACGTAACTGTTTCTATAATAACAGTTAAAATAAAGGGACTTCCACGGCAGCTGCACTAATGACTTTAAGATTAATAAGAAACACTGAAAAAAGTGGCAATATTGTTTTTTTCATCTTATACATCTTAAAAGAGATTAAAAAAGACAGGCATGGATAAACATACCATATGAAATTCATTCATAAAACAAAGATTGTACGTGCTAGCAAATTGCTGTGGTATAATACGGATAACATTTTGATTAATGGAAAAGGTTTGGACTTGCCTCCTGGGAGTTTAAGGAATTAACACAGAACTTTAACAGAAAACACATTTTGCCTGGTCAAGATTTAAGAATATTCTCCCAGGTGTGCTGAAATATATACATAATATTAGACATATTTTAAATAGAAACATATTCTTGCCAATTAGCTGTTGTTCTTGATATCCTGGCATTACACATGCGTTGAATTTCCACACTTCACTTGAGCTGGACTGGAAAAGCTACATGCATTCATGCAAAAGAATCAGAAATGTCTGTCATTCACGTTCTCTAATGTGTGGCAATGCGTTTGTCTAAGAGAATAAATTAGAATTAATGACTATCTATCTACGGAGGATTTGATTATGAAAATCATAGCTTTTCACCATCATTATATGTAGTAAATGCTAATTACAGGCTTTAAAAGGTCTGGCATTAAAGAGTATAGTGAAAGAAACAAAAGGAAATTGAATGCATTTCTGACCTTCCAAAAAAATCCATCTTTATGGTTTGATTGGACATTTGTATCTATTGTGAAGCCTTCGTATTTTTCCCCAGACACGTTTGATGCTAAGTAAACAATGTGTAGATAAATAATCATTCTTTTTCCTTTTTTCCCTTGCTGCTATTTGCTGTAAAATGCTTTTAAGGCACTATTGTGTATAAAATATGCATTCATACAAGTGAGAGTACATTTCTTCTGAATGCTAGACTTAAATAATAATCCATTTTACTGTGAAAACCAAACAAATCAAAAGCCTTAATAGAATCAAAAGGACCCTCAGTTCAGTGCAATGAAGCATAAATCACCCTTCTGAATGAAAAAAAATCCTTTTTTTCCCAAATCAAAGACAAAATCACAGATACTATTTTTTTAAGCTGGAGCTGTAGACAGCACCGTATGATGTCTCGTTTAGCTATATTCTCCTCCTGTATTTTTTTTTCCTTCCTCTGCAGATGAGAAGTAGGCTGAGGCCTTGAAAAGTCCCCTAAGCTCAGTGTGTTTCAGCAGGATGTCTGTCTTAGTCTCAAGGGCTCTTTCCAAATTATGTTAGTTGGAGTTAAACTTACACAGTGAAGAAGGGATGTAACATCCATCTGGATTAATTGGTAAACATAAATTGCACACAATTCTGGCATCCTCCATCAAAACTCTGCCAGACAACGCACACCCTTAACCCCTACCAAATGTCTGAGTACAGACTGTAACTATATCAGGGTTTGTGTCTAGATAACATCACTCCTCATATTAGGCTTGAACACTGAGGAAAGAGATTGCATCAATCTGTGAATTTTTTCATTATTGTATTATTCCTGCTATAACCTCAACACGGTTGAATTCTCACATCTGATTGGTCAGACAGTAACATCAGACCTGACCGTAGATTCAGCTGTAATTCAAGTCATAGATTTATATTAATGTGCTCATTCTAATAGTAACAGCTCATTCACAATCACATGTGGTGGATACACGATATAAGCCTAATATTAAAAAGCAGATTTTAAAATGTGTTGTTTAACAAAGACAAATATTCTGTAAACAGAGAAGTTTGTGCTTTCTGGTTTCTTGGTAACTGTTGACGAACTGTGTTTTCTTTTCAAAAAAGAGAAAAATAGGTTGATAAGATAAAGACAACTAGAGACAGTTAAAAATCTGGATATACTGTTCATTTGTTAAATAAAAAATGAACCTGTTGGCTATAGTATAAAACACTTTAGGATATGTTGTTACACATTCGGCTGCATCACACCACCCCGCTGCTGATCATTTTCCTATAATAGCCTGAGTCATCTTGCTTTATTCCTTCCTAATCAAACCTTGCCTCTGGGTCTGAATTCATATATATTTTTAAGAATGCTGCAAGATGGATTATTCAAAATAATACTCTCAGACAACAGCTTTTATTCGTGGAAGGACGAGGACGAAAAAAAAAATTCCATGGGCTTCTTTGCGCGTTATGAAGAAAGATCACGGCATATCCAGTAACCTTCATTCAGATGTGTCATGCTCAGCCTGCACTCCCCTTGGGCACACCTGAAGCAGTCCCATCTCCGTCTGACCTTAGCTCTATCTCCTCTCCAGACCTTCAGCTAATTCTCCCGTTTTTCGCAGCTGCCTCCATTTCCTCAGTCTAATCCGTCCACTGCAAGGTGGTATGAGCTCGCCCCAGTTAATGCTCACATCCTCAGCATCTCTCTTTCCCTCCCTCTCTCTCTCTCTCTCTCTCTCTCTCTCTGTCTGTCTCTCTCTCACTCTCTCTCTCTCTCTCTCACTCTCTGGGCCAGCTGTCTCTGAAGATTTAACCCAGCTCCCCTGGCATCGTTAAATCCATTTCAACATTTCCCCTTTCCAAGGTGCTCTACATTCAACCAAGACCTGATTTAGGACACAAACAATTAGCTCCGAGGCCACAGACCTGCTAAGTCTGCAGGGACAGTCCTTCATGCCTTTGGGGATTAATGCATCTGTAATAAATAAATAACTTCTCTATAAAAGCACTGGCTTCATCACGCAGCTATTAATAGTTTTTGTCCTGATGAACTCAAATGCTAATTTGTCGGCTGCACTTCTTTGAAGTAGATGGTGGTACTTGAGGTGGGTTATTTATAGCCCCTCAGAGCTGCTGTGTAAATCCACTTAAGCATGCACAAATGGCTCATAAGCACAATCTAAAGAGCATGAGAATATAACAAGTGACATTCTTCATTTGCATTAGCCGCTGTTACTGCGACTGATTTGAGGTCAGAAATGGCGTTAGAAGAAGCTGAACTACGTGCCTCAACTTGACTTTGCTTCCTCGTGGTATAAAAGAACTACTTCATTCTTCTGGCATTGAGCACTCACAGCTAAGTGGGATTTAAAAGTATGTTTTGACATGTAGACACACAGCAACGTCTGCAAATTGTGTAGTCATACAAATAGACAATACAGTTTAAAGAAGCACCAATTTCTTTGCACAGGGAAAAATAGGTCATTTATATGACTTGAAAAATGACTCCATGGTGCTGTTTTGCCCCCCAGTGGCTCATGGGCAAACTGCATTGACTCCAATATGTTACATAAGAGCTGCACACTCGGATATGTGGATCCCTGGGGAAGATCCACCAGAGTTTGACATTTTCTATTATATAATCCTGAAAAGTATTCCTGAAGCATTCCGGAATTGAACTACATTATTTTATTGTTTTTCTTTTTAAATGTAACACAACCACAAGTTCTAACAAGTCTGGTTACTTCCAAAACTGAAACGCTGAGACAACATACAAAGATTAAATTTCAGTTCCAGTGAAAGACTCCCTGCCTACCTCTACATTTATAATCAAATCTATATCAATAACGAACAGAACATTACGGTCAAATTTGATATAATGATACATTTCCAATGGGAAATTAATTGTGACTATGATTATGAGCTTCATCCACCATCGGTCTCCGTCTCCTAACCTGAGGTTAAGGCCAATCAGAGCGTTTAAACACGTGTCCTATCTTCACTCGACTGATCTCTCTTTTTAATGGGGATATGAGTTTTGTTCTGTTGCCTACATTTCATTCTTCATGTTAGGTCATTTAACATTTAACATGTTCTGCTGGCATCTGTACAGAGTGTGTAAGCGCTCTTCTCTATTTTGATGATGATTTGTTGGCACATTGACGTTTTGACAGCTGGAATTTGATTACAAATTTAATTCATTTTTATTATCAATTTATTTATCAACAACAACAAATACACTGAAGTCCCAGAAAAACTGGTATACCCATTAATACTTGGAGAGAACGTTGCACAGTCCTCATGCTGATGTTTGTTGAGGCCCCAGCATTGAATTCTCATGTTACTTGAGGTAGTGTTATCACGTGAAACCAACGTTGCCAGCTGATGCTGGTCACGTTAACATACTCTTTATAGGGTGACACTGCTGTCGTAAGTTTGAGGTTTTGATGGAATTCTTGTAGTCATGCTACACCCTTTAAATGCTCATACGTGAAAATCCGAACTTTGCTCCTACCTCCGAAATGCTATGACCCATCTCACGAGCTCCGACTATTAAACCGCGCTGAAAATCACAAAATCGTTATAACTTGCCATTCTCACAGTGGAAACAGTTCTAAAAGGTTTTTACAGTAGATGACCTTCCTGATGCAAGCCTGTAACCTGGGCTTGAAACCGGCACCCTGTGCCATCAGTGGCTGGGATGAGCAGTGGGTTAAGGGCTCAACAGCGCTCAAGGACCCAACAGTGGCAGCCCTGGTGTCAGGGCTACCATTTTCACATCATTTTGGTAAAAATGTTTGTATATTCTTTTTATATTGCAAAATAAAAGTTCCATATAGCAACAGAAACATAATTGAAATTAGGGACATTTATAATGCCATCCCTGTAGTCTCATTACAAGCTTTTACTCAATACTGACTTGTCATTTTAATTAAGCAAATGATTTAATAATGGATAATTCAGTCTAACTTTTCTTTTATGAAACAGTGACCCAGGATCTGCACTGTTAATGATTTCTACCAATGAAAAGTGTCTTCATTATTACCCTGATAAATCTGAAGGTCTTGCCAACTTGAGTGATGTGTGTACTTTGTACTTTTCCTTTTACACCTAGTTCCAGGAGCTAAAAACCTTTCATTATTAGTGAGGATTGTGTGACAGAAAGTATCTCCGAAAAGGATTTCCCCAGCAGCGAACCAAAATGTTGACGGCACTTTTGCACCCACACACAAAGCACAAAGATCAAGTTGGTGGTCTCATAATTCAGAAAACTGCCACAGGTGTAGTCCTGCAACACCAATAATGTCAGTTATGAAATGCATTATGCACAGTAAATTAGGTAGCAAGAGCATCCTTGGCTCCACTTCTGACAGTTAGCCAATTCACATCGCTATCATGGTCAGATGAAAGGCTGCAAATGATGGGTATGAAATTCAAATGGCCTCACTCTCTCAGTTAGTGGAGCATGATGGCAATCTCACAGTTTGTGATTTACATAGAATTAGCCCACAGCTGGTCGAGCCGGGTCCGAGACTTGGGCTGTAATGGTTCCCTGCGGACTGCAATGTTTTAACACCCTGTTAAACGATATTTCCACTCGGATAAGTTCAACCCAAATTGTGCATAGTGAGGGTGCTGCAGTGAGATCTTTAATAAGCGATCTGTGTAATTACATTGCAGTTTAATGATATAGCTCTGTGCCTTTAAATAGTGCAGCGCAACGTTTGTCTATCCACGGCTTGATTCACAATGCAGTCTTGTGTACAAACAGCCAAAAGACAAGTTAAAATGCACGGACATGACAATAGGTAAGGCTTTGTTTGACCTAGCTAGGCATGACTGATTGTTTGATAATAGTTTTTTTTTTTTTATATATTGGCCTAATACTGATACGCAAAATATTTTTATTTTATTTTATTTTATTGGAAGACTTAGAAATCTATAACAGGTCACATGACATCATCATAATAATGTATACCAAAGGCATATAAACATACGCTTCTATACAAAGAATAAAGTAAGGGTTACAACTTTGCAACTTCATATGAAATATAAACAAAGGTGCAAAGATAAGACAAACAGATCTTCCTTGCCCATCTAAATTTGTACAAATTTCTCATGATATCAGAATGCATTCATCAGTTTGACAGATACAGTGTAACATTTTCTGTGGTCCTTTTATAAATGCGATGTAGTGAGCCATAAGAGAACCATGATAAATCAAAAGTCACATCAGGGCTGGACAAAAAAAAATTGCATATTACGATTATACTGTTATGCTGTGAGGCATCAGAATTACAGTGTGCATTATAACGTTCATATTGTGCAGCCTCTTCATCCAAAAGTGTGGTTGCTTGACCCTTAGAACTAACCTGGATGATTTAATATTACACATACATTTACCCATCTGGCTGATACTTTTATCCAAAGAGACCCATGATCGATTAGTTGTGAGTTATAGTGCTTGCTCAAGGCTCCAGCGTGGTGCTGCTGGAATTTCTAAACATAAACTTTAATTCAGTAGTGCAAAACCTTACCCACTGCACCACCACTGCCCTAAATCTGATACCCACTGACCAACCTGTCCATCAGAGACAGACTGCATTTGTAGAACTTTTCAAGGACTAAAGGAACTGTAGGTATGCTAGAAACATATGCACATACTGAAACATTTAGCATGACACAGGAATCAAACCCATAACCTAGAACAGGGGTCTTCAATTGGCAGGCTGCACAGTATTTCAGTGTCCCAAACCAAGTAACTGAACAGAAGAAATTCATGCCCATAACTTTTACCGGCCATAAACTCGACCTGCTTCTGTAGCAGATCCTTTGTTTCTGTTTATCCAGTCAAAAGGATTTATGCAAAATATTTTACTTGAAGGCAGCTCAGCAGACTAGACACTAGCTACATATACAGGGGTTGGACAATGAAACTGAAACACCTGGTTTTAGACCACAATAATTTATTAGTATGGTGTAGGGCC
>JAOVVH010000010.1:7169079-7179373 GCA_028566435.1 Scorpiodoras heckelii
AGAACGGCCCGGACCGGGAATCGAACCCGGATCGTCTTGCTGTGAGGCGACAGTGCTGACCACTACACCACCGTGCCTCCCTATTTGACATTTTACTTCTGATTAATACATTAATACTATGTATACTGGATTTACAGACACTGAATGACATTTTCAGGCAAAATAGGGTAGTGGATTTAAAGACCAGTCTTAGAGAAAGTAATACTGTGCACATGAAATCATTACAGCTTCAGACTCATCATTATAGCATTTACTTTTTAGGTTTAAGATTTGAGTCCATTTAAAAGCATCAACTTTTTTTCTTTCATTTGAGTATATGTTTGGCTGGAAAATTTTACTCATTATTTAAATTGTTTTATTTATTATTTAAATTGAGTATGATTATGACTCATTGTTTATACTTCCATTTATTTATAACCCCTCAGTACCTTTTCTACCCCTGGCTATAACTCTCGATTTTCTATAGGGGCTCTTTTTTTTTTTTTCAAAGAGTGTACCATCGCATTAACAATTCAAAGTTATCTCCGCCTCTTCATTATCAGCATTAATACTGTTTGTTCACAAAGTCTCGGTGTACTTCGATGTCAATGATCAGGCCTTGAACCTCATTTGCATAAGCACTTGATGGTTATTGTGATGGATAATTACTCGCTCTCATCCTCTTGCATCTCAAACACTCAATTCATACAATGTTATTGTTACAGTATATTTCTACATAGTGTTTTACTCACTGTATTTCATTACTTGTGTGCTGTTTATTATATTTAGATTCCTTATTTAGTGTGATGGATCCATTCTGGTGTACTGCTGCATCACTGTGAAAAGAATCTTTTAATTATATTAAAGCCCCATTCATAAAGATAGTAAAGTTTGACTGGAAGGTTCAGGTGCAATTTGGGACAAATAGTGCAGGAAATGATGCATTACAAGCAACTAGCAGTCAAAATTAATGTAGAGGCTGAATTAAATTGGCCAGTGCAACTGATCTATTCTCAATTCCTTGAACTTGACAGATGCTATAAATATTCACTGCTGTAAAGTCTTTAATGTCTATGGATTTTTTGCAGAGTTGTTCAGGCTGTTTATTGTATTTAATGTATACTGTCTAGTTCCCCATAATACCCTGTGTATTTCTTATAATATCTTGAACTCGTTCTAGTCCATTTGCATTTGCATAGCGGCCCACTTTCCTCACGTATGTTGCACCAAAGACCTGTATTTATGCTAGTGTGTACACACCGATCAGCCATAACTTTAAAAGCATTGACAGGTGAAGTGAATAATATTGATTATCTCGTTACAGTGGCACCTGTCAAGGGGTGGGATATATTAGGCAGCAAGTGAACAGTCGGTTCTTGAAGTTGATGTGTTGGAAGCAGGAAAAATGAGCATGTGTAAGAATCTGAGTGACTTTCAGAAAGGGCAAGTTGCGATGTCTAGACAACTGGATCAGAACATCTCCAAAACAGCAGGAGTTGTGGGGTGTTCCTGGTATGCAGTGATTAGTACCTACCAAAATGCTCCAAGGAAGGACAACCGGTGAACCCGTCATGGGTACTCAAGGCTCATAGATGCAGATGGGGAGCGAAGACTAGCCTGTATGGTCTGGTACTACAGAAGTGCTATTGTAGCACAGATTGATAAAAAGTTAATGCTGGCTAATATAGAAAAGTGTCAGAACACACAGTGTGTCACAGCTCATTGCGTATGGGGCTGTGTAGATGTAGATGGTCAGAGTGCCCATGCTGACCCCTGTACACCACTGGAAGTACCTACAATGGGCACATGGACAGGAAGCAACAGAAGAAGGATGGTCAGGTCTGATGAATCACATTTTCTTTTACATCATGTGGATGGCCAGATGCCTGTGTGTCGCTTACCTGGGGAAAAGATGGCACCAGTAAGCACTATGGGAAGAAAGCAAGCTGGTGGAGGCAGTCTAATGCTCTAGGCAATATTCTGCTGGGAAACACTGGGGCCTAGATGTTACTTTGCTACCATGTGACACCTACCAAAACATTGTTGCAGATCAAGCACCTTAATCAGCAGGATGATGGTTTGAGGAATATAAACTGGCCTCCAAGTTCCCCAGATCTCAGTCTGATTGAGTATCAGTGGGATGTGCCGGACAAACAAGTCAGATCCATGGAGTCCCCAGCTCGCAACGTACAGGACTTAAAGGATCTGCTGCTAATGTTTTGCTGCCAGATACCACATCACACCTTCAGACAGTCCATTTGTCTATTATTATATAAAAATAATAGACAAAAACTGATTAATACACCAATCTGCAGCTAAAAGATAGTTGTAAAAGATATTTTTTTCTGTAAATTTACATGGTAGGTCTGTTGACAGAAAAAAAACAGTTCACACTGACAAACTGACATTTTATCTTGTATAACATCTGTTGTTTTACAGAATAAATAAAAGAGCAGACAAGCAGTGATGTGCTAAAGAGAATGATTTCCTTAGAAAGTGGTCAAAGCATAATATTCAATAGTTACAGTGAAACTATTATGATATGTATGTAGCTGTAAGAAGGTCCAGACCCTGCCTATGGATCCACGAAGTTAAAACACTAAGTGGTTCATACACTAAGTTCTATTTGAACCCAATAAGGCTGTGGGTTTTGAGTACCATCATACTTTGCTACATCTATGAAATACCCTACAATCATAATACCTTCTACATGCCATTGACCTTTCTCTTTTAAATGCAATGGAAAGGATAGTCTACACAGATGCACCCATCTGCATGAGGCCCTTCATCTCTACTTTTCTCCAGAGCCTTAGCTTGCTTCCTGTGAGGGTTTGGTTTACAGCCATTATAGATATAGATCTCCTATAAAACTGTTGGAATCTGCCCAACATAATCAATCAATCTTGTCCTGACAGTGCTGACAATGTTGTGGTGCAGGCTGCGTCTCCTACACAGTATGGCATTGAGAAAACTGTTATGGTTATGACATAGGATGTAGACAGTCATAAGATTTTCAATACTAAATATTATATGCTAAGTATTTAAAAATATATGAAACAATGGTGTGTGCTATAAAAGGACATTATAAGGGTTTGGTATGATGTGGTGTGATGAATAAAACAATTGCAATGTTTTATTGATTAATAAACAACACACCATTCTTTTTAATTGTTTTATCTTGTTACATTTAATGTTGTGTAAAGCCCACAAGAAGTTAGTTCCTGTTAACATTTACGTTTATAACAGCTATAAACAGTTGTTCCCTCATTAGCCTCTATTTTCTTCTCTTACTTGAAGTTAATAAAACCCAAAAAGTTGCAAAAAAAAAAAACCCATATCAATGATTAAGATGTTTTTCTTTGTTAGAAAATTAATTTTTCTTTAGTGCTAAGATAGATAAAACAACTGCATTAACAAAAACCTGTGAATAAATTTAAATGTCTCTATTTTCAGAGGTGCTGTTATATAAATAAATCTACTCCTTCTGACTAGTCTGATTTGAGAATTCAACAAAGATGTAACAATGTACTATGTACCATATTATATCTACTGGTTTAACTTCCTACTGCGTCTTTGCATATGCAGCTGGTGAAGGATGTGTTTTGAGTCGTCCCATTTCTCTGATTTGTGTACTCATCCAACCAGCCAATCACACGGCAGCAGCACAAGGCATAAAATCATGCAAATACAGGTCAAGAGCTTCAGTTAATGCTCACATCAAACAGCAGAATGAGGGGGAAAAAGATCTGAGTGACTTTGATAATGACTGCTGCTTGCTTGCATGCTCGTTGGTGCCAGACCAGTTGAGTATTTCAGAAACTACTGATCCAGAGAGGAACAGTTCGGTGGGTTCAAATGCCTTGTTGATGAGAGCGGTCAGAGGAGAATGTATGATTAGATGAAGACTTATGTAGAAGATGAAGAATGGAGACTGGTTGAAGTTCCCAGGAAGTTTACATTAACTCAAATAACCACTCTTTACAACTGCGGTGAGCAGAAAAGCATCAGACTGCACAGCATTCCAGACGCTGATCAACGTCAGATGAGTGCATTAGGTTCCACTCATTACTCAAGGGCAGGAATGTAAGGCCCCATCCACATGACAAAGGTGAAAATGGTGTTTTTGAGGAAATTTGGTTTTTTTTGGCCTTTCATCCACATGTCCACATTATTTATGCTAACATTTGGGGAAAGAGCTGGTGCAAAACCTTGTCTACACAAGTGTCTAACCTTTTTGAAATGTGCACTAAATAAGCATATGTTATCTCCTACTCTACGATATAGATGCCAGTGCTATAAAGGCTAAAGTCTGCAGGTTGGGTGGTTGATTAATGTGCAGGTGACTGTATTCTTTTGTGGCGTTTGTATATTTGAGTAACAAAGTTACGCCACCACCTACTGGCCTGGCATGCATACTACAGCACCTTCATGCATTTTTGAAAATCCGTGTGGATGCAGATAAGTTCTAAAACATTGTCGCGTGGACCTGAAACATTTTGAAAATGCAACGCAAAGAAAACGTAATTTTCGAAACGTTTCATTGTCATGTTGATGGGGCCCAAGACTACTTTGGGCACAGGCTCAGCAAAAGTGGACAGCTCTTGCATACGTGTATGTATATAGGTGAGGAACAGTGTACAGAAACTACAGTCCCATCTCCTCACTCTCACTGCCTGTGTTTTTATTAAATAAAATTTGTGTGTCATTTTAACAATGTTCTTTTCCCCCTTTTACACATACTATGTTTACATTCATGAGTAAGTATTAATATTAAAATGATCAGCATCATTTCATATATAGGACTCTGTAGCTCAAAATAAAGCCTGCATCACTCAGCAGCCTACCATTTAAAGTGTGAGAGAAAAAGTGTGAGGCAGACATTCATTTGTGTCCTTGGTGAACTGATGCTGCATGTCAAAAACACTCAGAGTGCTGTGAGTGTCTGGACAGCCCTAATCTAGCAGATGGAAAACACATTCCTCTCTGAGTGGACATTTAGATACTGAGATGGCTGTGCAGATTGAGTAGTTTGTGAAGAAAATCAAGGCCATTCATGCTCCAATTTAAAGCTGAAATAGCATCCGTCTGAGATGGAGAGGCTTCCACGGCTTCATCACAGCATGCTGAACACACTGACGAGAAAAGCCCACTCTTCGATTATCTTATCACTAGTACTGGGCTGTCTGCTGTCATTCCAAACATTAAAGGATGTAAGGACAATCAACGTGCAGCTAGCAACCTCACCTAGTATTAGAAGATAAGTGCATAATTAGAAAATATATGGTTTTCAGCAACTGGTGAACACAGTGGATCACAGTGGAGCGTGTTAGATGTTATACAACAGCACTGGGAATTCTCAATTCTCAAGCTTTCTGTAACAGTACAGCTTTAGCAATAGTGCTTACTGTAATTGGATCACAGGTTTATATTAATGTGCTTATTCTAATATATTATGGTGTCTATATTAACAACAAATTCACAAATAAATAAAGCCTGATAATGACCAGATCAAAGAGCATTTTGTTATTTAACAAAGAAAAACATCTAACTGTTTGATATTGATATTGTGAAGCTTCCTGTAAGAAGATGTTTGTTTAACATTCATGGAAGGAGTCTGCAGTGTCAGCACTTTTGAAACGGTCCGCAAGTGTTCTACCATTGGAGAGTCCTGTGCTTTCTCAGTAACATGGCAAACTGCATATTTTTCTGTCTTATAAAATTCAAGAGAGGAGAAAAGAGAGGGTGTTGAGGAAACAACTGTTTATAGCTAGGGCTTGACAATACAGATAAAATTTATAATCGCAATATATTTCCATAAAACCTCCTCCTATAAAATTATATAATATATTAGAAATAAAAATGATACAAATAAATCAATGTACACCTTTTATTTGTATTCAGTACTCATACAATAACAAGAATTCTTGAATTTCCCTCTGGGATTTATAAAGTATCTATCTATCTATGAAACATGACATCACCATCAAATAAACATAAACCTCTCGGCTTTGTCAATATTAATATATTTAAACTAACTTTTAACTACAGCATATGCTGATTATCTTATTCTTACATAAACAGATTGAAACAAAGTGCTTCAGTCAGGATAACAAATATGAGAAGTGCTCAGAATTGCTGCAGAATAAAAGAAATAGTGAGCAACAATAAAATCCAGTGCTGTTAATCGTGGTTTTAACGCACATTTTGATTTGTTTTGTACATGCAGTTAGGCATTGTAGGATCATTGAAAATGTTGATGCCTTTTATCACTGGTCTATTTTAAGAGAAACAACTGTTGAATGTTGTCTCATTATTCACTTGACTTTAGTTGATAAAAGTGAAATACTAAAGATAATTGACATCTTTTCATTTTTTAAAATAAAAAATAGTTTTTGTCTTTCGTTCATCTGATATACTGATCAGAGTTTTATTTCATAAAGGCATTAATTCTCCTATTAGACTAACGCGGCACGTTACAACCGAAGAGTAAGTTTACTGAATTAGTCTTTCCTCTCTTATCAACTATTTTGTCTGCTTAATAATCAGATGATGAAGCTCATGCAGTCACATCTGTATCACTTTCAGGGCTACCCATTATGCAGCTAAATCTTGCTGCATTGGAGCCTAGCCTACTACTACTACTGTCTGCATGACTGTGGTGTACATCATAACGCACTAACGTAGCCTGTTGTGTTCTGCTCTTTATGTTGGGCTTAAATGCAATGAACTGACGACAACGCCCTATAATCAACGTTAATCGGTGACAGATGCTGTAAATAACGTATATATCGAAATATCGGGAACGTGTTTAAAAATCATTTCATCGTTACTGAAATATTTTCTATCATGCTATATATTGATATTGGATTATTGTTCAGCCCTATTTATAGCTGTTACAATGTAAGGAATAACAGGAAATAACTTTCATCATGTACATTTTACAGTAACTTGAAATGTTTTAAAAAGCATGATGACTTGTTCATTTATTTTTTTATTTTTTCCATTTTTTTCTCCCTAATTTAGTCGTATCTAATTCCCACCATCGGAATTTCTCCCATTGTCACACGACGAGCTGCCAGTCAGGGAGGGCGAAGCTATCACATGCTTCCTCCGAAAGACGTGACGCTAACCGCCACCTCTTTTCGAACTGCTGCTCATGCAATGTCCGGGAGTGGTGTAATGGACTCGGAGGAAAGCGCTCCAACTTGTTCTTTAACAAAGGTAAAATACTCGTCTATGGCAAACTCTTGTATAAAAGGAATAAAAATATCACCACTTCACAGCTTCAGGCTGATAACAATAACTGTGCTTCATTTTGGGCTGCATCACATAATGATATCATTGATTATTTTCCCATAACAGCATGCCTCTTTGTGTTTTATTCCTTATTCAATTGAGCTATGAGTGCCAGATTCTGAAAGAATGAATAGCAAAAGCAACCTACTTTTTTTCCTCACAGGAAAAGAAAGTAAATCACTGTAGTGCTCCCCTGTTATTCACTGATTGTTAAAAACTAACCGAACCCCAACAAAGTAGTGTCTCACTGCCCATGAAATTGACCACTGGAACATGTCCCTTTTTAGGAGAAAGATAAAAGCTCTGTGGAGACAGTCCCAGGGAAAACTGTCCTGGAAATATGTTTTATCCCCCAATCATAGTGGTCTTCTGTGCCAAAGCTCTGAGTGAAGGGAGCCACAGAGCACAAATGTAAAATGACAGCTGAAGAAATAAAGGGTCAGCCAGGCTTGCTGACTGCACTTGAGCTGACCTCTCTTTCTCCTTCTCTTAACAGGTCCTGTTAAGATTTGGCTCCAAAGCACAGGGGGTGGGTGTGGGGGGTTGCCTTTTTAGATGTACTCCTTAAAGCCTTTATTGTTTCGAGACACGATTGCATTATGGGTGAATGGAGACCATCTTTAAATTGATTTAAAAGGATTGTTGCATTGACTTGTCATTCAAGTCACATACAGTATTTTGTAAATTAGTAAATGCTTCCCAAGGACTAAAACGAGATACACATATGTCAGATACACATCTGGTTATTTCAGCAAGAAAATAAATTGGATGAGTAGTAATATAGTCCCATTTCCTGTATTTTTATCAGGCACTAAAGGTACATATGGCATTGTAAATATATTTTTCCCAGGAACTCCTCTGCATGTGCACTGCTTATGCAGTAAATTTTAATCAGATCATAAGAAATACTGATATCACACACTTTGTCTATCGATAGCTAAAAGACCTATAGAGAACTGGCAAAAATATATGCAGAGTACAGCATGATATATGATCATTGTTTTTTTTCTTTCTTTTGAACTTATGTTGCTGCGTTGCTGAAAAAATGGGAAACACTCAGTGGGAAAAAACCCACTTGTTGATAAACCCAAACCAAGATTAGGGCTGCCAACACTATAAGCCCCATACAAAAACATACAAACACCATTTCCAGAAAGGCGGGACAATAATTTTATTTGTTAAATATCAACAAATTTAGAAATTCATGACTGCACCCAAAACTAGTTGGAACACAGGAAGGTTCCACAATTAGCAGTTTAACTGGTAACAGGTGAGATTATCAAGACTGAGTAAAAGAGGAGCATCAACCAAAGGCTTAGTCTTTGCCAGCAAGGATGGGTCGTGGTTTGTGCCAAACTTCCTGAGGGAATTTTACTATATACAGTTCATAAAATCATGAAAAGTTTCATGGAGTCAGGGGAAATCTTTGTGCATAAAGGCCAGTGGTGGAAACCGCTGCTGAATGTGTCTGACCATCAAGCACTGAGGCGGTGTTGTTTGAGAAACCATCATGCTACCAAGATGGACATAGCCACATGGGCCTGGAAGTACTTTGGAATATCATTGTTACTTAACACAATCCACCGCCGCATCAAGAAATGGAACCTGCATTAGTAATGGTAAGAGTTACTTATTATCTCATTAACACATTGTGTTAATTTGAATTGACATGCAGTATTAATAAAAATCATTTACATAATGATAGGTCTGTTGTAGGTTGTATTTATGTTGAAGGATACAATATTTATTATTCATACAAATGAAATAGCTATATACTGTATAAACATGCATACGATTTTCACCTGTGGTATGAAACATAAGTTTATACCACTGTGTTCTAAAAGCACCTCTACAAAACCTTACAATTTATCTTATAACTGCATCCTATGCCACAGTCTTTACTCTGTGCTCATATGGATCAAGCTCCACACCCATATTTATAAAATCACACCAATAAAGTCTCATAGCAACTTACTGGCTTTAAGTACTGGCATTATATTTTGAATTTCCCAAGTTACTCAAATACACTAATTTTTATGTTAACCTACATTGAGTGCAAAAAGACTGTTAATAACCACCATGCCTCTTACCACATAGTAGGGTGATTATATATTATATTATATAGTGCACATACATCATTATGAAAGCATTAGTTAAGTACTAACATGAACCTTAGAGTAAAATGTACTGTATATATCATTTTGTGCTGAGTTGACACTAAGTCTATTAATGGTCTTGTAGTTTTTAATCTTTATAGTCAGATAAAACATTACTGCTCCAACTATGTGTTAATCATTCATATTTGTGACACACATATATGCCGCTGCACAGATGATGCTATATTGACTAACTGGATCTGCCCAAAGTACATAATTCAAAGGCTGTGCTAATGACCACCATTCATATAAAAATTTCTGCCTGATAAAGAGACCTTTGTATCGCCAGTCTACTGCCTTGGTAGCAAATGACCCTGCTCAACAAAACACGTAGCTCTTCAAGGGCACAAGCCCTCGTGATGGCATATGGGCCTGGCATCTGCAGCTCAGTCTTTCTGGCACCCCTCTTCCTCCCCTTTGGCCTTCAGCTTGGCCAGGGTGAATGAGCAAATGCTTATCTAACTGTAGTAAATATGGAGACAGTACATTGCTGTTTGCTTTTATATTTTCTGTCACTGCTTAGTGCAGCAGTGCAGCATTTTTGCTGAGCTGACAGATTTGCCGCAAATGTGCATCTGCTCCTTAAAACATACACGCACATGCAGCAATGAAAGAGGGAAAGCGCAAGAGACCTGGCGATGAGTGTGTCAGGGCACACTCAGCACCTCTGGCAAGGTCATGATAATACGATGATTTTATTGGACAGGCTGGTGGCACAGAGTCATCCGGGAGTAAAGGCACTCAAAGCATGCAAACATCCAAGGAGAACATAACCTCACATATTTCACTTGAATCCTTTTGAATCAACATGGTATGAAAAGTTGATGAAGAGTTAGTTTATTCACTAAATATGAATTCACTTT
>JAOVVH010000010.1:7197939-7209363 GCA_028566435.1 Scorpiodoras heckelii
TTGTTGTCCTATATTATTTTTAAAAACAAATGAATTCATTAGAAGCCTAAGAACACATCTTAATGAGGGGTGCCAATAATTGTGGAGGGCGCTTGAACTTTATACAGAAAATATTGATCTGTACTGGTTCACCCCCAGCAACTGCTCTGCAAAGCAGATGTAGCATTAAGTCAGCTTTCTCATTATGCTACTTCTGAGCTGCAAAGTGGCTCATGAAGGTGCAATAATGGAGTTTAACTCAATAACTCAATAACTCAATAGTTTTTGTAGAATATCCGTATTGTGCATAATAATATTTGTATCATATTTTACAGTCTGCAAAAGTGAGGTGGTACATGCTTTGTAGGATGTTGCAGCTGCTGCCTACTGTCATATGATAGTAATCCCACACCTGGATGCAGCTGAATGTCATGTCTCTGTCTAGTTTAAACTTGTTTTTGCCTTAATCCCACTATTTGCTTCTGCATAGTTTAGCCTGTTAGTTTAGGAATCTGAGGTTACAATGGGTAGAGGCTCACATAAACAAGTGTCCGCATACTTTTTGACCACATAGTATGTCATGATAGTGGCAGGCTTAATGAAAGTTTTCAATTTTCCATAAATGCACAGTCAAATTGGGAAAAAATGTTTGTATAATCTTTAACTGCTCAGATCTGGCAAACCCATGTCCAGTGTTGCTTCAGATTTCTGTTCTTGTCTGCCAGGAGTGGCACCACATGTGGTCTTTTGCTGTTGTACCTCAAGGTTTTAGGTGTTTTCTGAGATGCGTTTCTGCTCACCAAATTTCTAAGTAGTGGTCATTTGGGGACTGTACCTTCCTGTCAGCTGGACGATCTTAGCGATCTTAGCGATTTACGAACAACTTTAAGAATGGTGTAACTTTAAGAACACCAGTGTTTTGAAACTTAGTCTCCAAAATTATGAATGAATTTGAAGTAGTTCTTTGTGCATCTGCATCTGCACTGGAAAGGCACCACCAGTCAAAAACTGAACCAAAGATTTATAGACATTAGTAAAATAATTGAATTTAATTTATTTCATTTAACAAATAATCTCATGTAGTTCAATCAAGTTAAATGGTTTCTTTAACGTGAATGAAATTATTTAAAAACTGTAATAAAGTGAAATATAATATACATTTATGCTCAGACTAGAACTTAGGACTTTTATAGTACGAGGCTGTAATGATACGAGGCTGTCACTACATGATAGGTACAGTTAATTTCATACTAGGGACATAATTCAAGATAGTAGATGTGACTTTTGTTGGTATTGGATGTATTGCATGCAGTGCAATTGTGTTTTCAAAAATAAATATTAATTTTCATGAATTCATGTTTTAATGTATTTATAAACATGCTGTTGCCATGTATAGAACCAGCACGTCAATGAGGTTTTTTTTAATGGACAATTAATCGCCTGTTTTTTATTGAGGTAGCACTGCATGTGAACTACAAGTTACGAAGTATGAATGGGTCAGAGTTCTCTTAAATCTTTGCATGAGTTTAAGTACTACATTAGTTCCGAAGGGTTTCGGGAAATGCTCATAAATTTAAGAATGTCCGTAAGCACGAGGTTACGAAGTACTTAGCGTTTATGATTCTGTTGGGAAACACACCCCTGCTCATTTTCCTCTGACCTCTATCATCAACTAGGCATTTCCACCCACTGAAATGTCTCTCACTGCTTTTTGCACCATTCTGTGTAAACTCTAGAGATGATCGTGTGTAAAAACCCTTCACAACAATAGTTTTTGAAACTTAAACCAGCCCATTGGGCACGAACAGCCATGCCACAGTCACTGAGATCAAATTTTGCCCTATTCTGATCTTTGATGTGAAAATTAGCTGGTGCTCTTGACTTGCATCTGCATGATTTTCTGCAATGCACTGTTGACACAATCGCATGAATGAGCAGGTGTACAGATGTTGTAATAAAGCGCTAGATGAGTGGATATATTTATTCAACACTTCAGAACTTTCTGAAGCACTCTTGTCAGAGATTACAGCATTAAGAGTAATTTCAACCCACAGTGTTCTTCAGAAAAGTCGCAGAATGTTTTTCAGTACCTGCCCCCAGATTTGTGCTTCAGTACAATGAAGGCTCAGCGGCCTACTGGCAATTCCTTTGACCACAGGCTGTAAGCAGTCAGACTTTATACAAACAGAGATGTGGCTTTAAAAGTGATAACTAGCAACTGAATTTAACACAGATTATGTGTAACCCACATGTACGTGTGGGTTTACTCCTTGTACTCCAGTTTCCTCCCACAGTCCAAAGACTTGCAAGTTAGGTGAACTGGGCATACAAAAATTGCCCCATGACTGTGTTTGAAAGTTGAACTTGTGTACTGATCAAAGACTTGTGTGTCAATGTAACCTTGTGCTTGTCATGTATAGCCACTGATGCTGAAATGATGTTAAAAACTAATAAACAAACAAACAAACAAACAAACTCAGCTGTTCTATGTTGGCTAAAATTAAAAAATGGAAGCATTTAAGTTTAGTGGCAATAATACTCCTATATTGTTTTTGTTGTTGTCACATAAGCTGCTCCATGGTCTCTCTTCTCTCATCTTCCAAGGTGTGAAGTTACATTACAGAGATTTAAGTTTTGCAATCCTATACCGCATATACTGCGGTTGCTGTAGTTCTCTTAGTTCATATAGGACTGAAAAGTAGAAACTGATAATGATCCTAGGAGGTGTAATTGAAATAAGTCCAGCTTAGTACGTTTGCAATTCAGTGAACTAAGCATTAAAGTACATTAATGACAGTGTGCTTTGCTGTGCTGCATTCTCAGAATAAACAAGTGGACATCTTCTGCCATTAAAAACCTCTTAAAGTTCTGACAGAAATGCTCCAAAGTCTTCCAACCCCTTATGGCTAGACAGAGAGCGGTTTGATCAGGCTTTCAAAACTTTTGCTTATAATGAGGCAGTGGCCACCAGAAGAAAGGACGTGTTTAACCCTCCAGTAGAGCAGCAATTCCCTTTTGTATTTCTCTATAGGGACAACACAGTCACCTTTTTTTATAACACAAGTGGGGAAAGTAGTGCTGCTTGCTCTTATAAAGAAGTGTGTCAGATTTGTTCCACCTGTAAAGAATGCAGAGAACAGGATCTTACAGAGCAGACATTTCCAAAAGCTGTTCATTGGTGTGTGGCTGTGCTTTTGTAGCTGGCACTAACTGTCTCATGCACATCATCTTCCCTAAGCTCAATACACCTCAAAGTGAAAATGTCAACAGTGCCAGCATAACTTTAAAACCTTTTTTTTACACAAGTCATGGAAAAATGATTGGTGTAGTACACTGTAGTAAACAGATCACACAGAGCAAAACAACAACAAGAAAAACACTTCTGTGCTGTCGTGAGAAGGGTGTAGCACCTATAATCACTTTTTCCACACCTTGCCAGAATCGCAAAAACACTTCTGATAATGTGATTTAAGGCATCAGTGATATTGGCTATGCCAAAAACCCTATGAAAAATACTATTTCAATTCTAGAACAAGCTTTGAGGTAACCAGGCCTCCAAATCCTCGATGAGATTTGGACTGGGGCTGCTACTTTGAACAGGGTCAGCATGTGTTACTAACAATTGTCAATTAGCTGCAGAGAAGGAAAATGTGTAGAAATTGTTAGAAAATTACAAAATTTTCTGCACATGTCAAGAAGAAAGCAATAAATGAATTTAGTAAATCCATGAACTATAGTAATTAACATATAGTTTGCAAATATGACCTAGCAACCCCTTTACTTAGAATCATTAGATTAGATCTCATTCATGCTGTCACATCTGTTTAAGTTTAGATTTGTTAGGAATTTAGATCAAATCCTTGAATCCTGGAAGTTGAAGACTTTACAGGAATATGGTTTTAGAGAAATGTAGTGCTATATAGTGCTTGAAAATAAAGCGAGTAGAAAGTAGCGATTTTTCTTTTTAAAATCAAGTAGTTAAATGCATTACATTACATCATCATTTTCACACTTGGGTCAATAGCATGTAAACTTTTTCAAAAAGTTCAACACTTAAAAGCCACATATATGAGCACATCATTTAATCATTCGTGCAAACTGCACAACCACCAGAAATACACTTCATAATTCACACAAAACTATAGCAAATGCTCTCTCACAGGAAGATTCAAAGTACAATGAACTAAAAACACTAACAATTTGAAGCACTGCAAATCACGTATATAAACTGTATCCTCCAGTTTAGCATAGATTATTGTAGTGCTGCAGTTCAAAAAAGTAAAAAATAATAATAATAAAAAAATAAACAATGACAATAAATATTTTAATATAAAATAAATAATTCTAAAATGCTGCAATATGTCACATTAAAGCCAAGGATTAAAGTGGGCCAGAAAGATCCAGAATGGCCTTCCACTACCTTTAATTAATAAGTAAAAAAAAATCTGATTGGTGGTTTATTGTCAAGCAATTTAAATTTTCTTGCAGCTCGCAGCTTGGAGCTTGCTGTTCCTTCCAGCCTATGCAATCGAGATACTCACTCAACAAATCAGACGCCCCATGGACCGCCCCCACACTCAACACGCATCCTTTTTCACTTCATGCGGGTTCATGTGTGGGTGCATGCGTGGTTGCAGTATTTATCATCAGCATTTAGCCAGCTGTTACAGAAGTAATGGGAGCGTAAAAAGAGCTTCCTGACATGTAATAAAAGATCATTTCAAAAGCAACATTTCAAACAGAGCTCAACCAATATATGTGTGGGCAGTGAAGTTTATTGTGAGTGATATATGAAGTCCAATTAGCACATTCAATATTTTAATCACACTGCTTGTGTTTTTAAAGGGTTTTAAATGAGGTCCTTCTGAGCAACAATTCAACAAATTGTGTTGATGAAGTGGCACTTAAAAGTTTGTGAACCCTTTGTTATTGGCTATATTACTGCATACATTTGACCTAAAACTTCATCAAATTTTCACACAAGTCCTAAAAGTAGATAAAGAGAACCAAATCAAACAAATGAGACAAAAATATTAGAGTTGGTCATTTATTTATTGAAGAAAATAATCCAATATCACATATGTGTAAGTGGGCAAAGTATGTGAACCTTTAGGAACAAAGGAGATTTCTGAGAAGCTCAAAAGAAGAGTTGTTGATGTTCATCAGGCTGGAAAAGGTTACAAAGCCATCTCTAAAGTATGTGGACTCTACCAATCCACAGTCGGACTGATTGTGTACAAATGGAGGAAATTTAAGATTGTTATTACCCTCCCCAGCAGCGTGGTATCATGGTTTGGTCTGGTTTTGCTGCATCTGAGCCATCATTGCCATCATTGATGGAACAATGAATTGTGAATTAAACCAACAGATTCTAAAGGAAAATGTCAGGACATCTGTCTGAGCTGCAGACAAGTCATTCTGTGACTGGTTAAAGAGTTAAAGTTTTGGAATGGCCAAGTCCTGACTTTTATCCAGAAATGTTGTAGAAGGACCTGAAGCAAGCAATTCATAGGAGGAAACATAACAGAGTTGAAGCTGTTTTGTATGGAGGAATGGACTAAAATTCCTCCAAGCTGATGTGCAGGACTAATTGACAATTACCGGAAATGTTTAGTTGCAGTTATTGCTGCACAAAGGGGTCACACCAGATACTAAATGCAAAGGTTCACATTCTTTTGCCACTCACAAATATGTGATATTGTATCATTTTGGTTCTCTTTATCTACTTTTAGGACTTTATAAATGTAACGAAGTTGTTCAGTGTTTCACATTTACATATTCAAGGTCAAAATTGCTTAAATAAATGTGAATAAATAAATAAATCATTTAGGAAACCGGAGTATGCAGAGGAAACCCACACAAGCAGGGGGAGAACATGCAAACTCCACACAGAACAGCCCGGACCGGGAATCAAACCTGGATCATCTTGCTGTGAGGTGTCAGTGCTAACCACTACACCACCGTGCCTTGTCCAGCCTATTTCTCCTAAACATAATTGAGCTCAGTTTAATATCTATATGAGATTTTCACATAGGTCTTAAATTCAGCTCCTGAGAAACAGCCTTCCTCTCGTCTCAGCCCAATCCCAGTTTAAGATATTAAAATGCTCTTTGTTTTACTCTCACTGGAAAAATGGGTCAGAATTTAGTAAGCTCTAAAGAGAGATTATTTATTTCTGATGAGACAAAGAAAAGACTGCTGTGAGCAGCAAAATTGTAGTCTGGGTTGATTGAAATCACTTATAATCAAGCTTATTTTAATGGTTATGGTGAGTTAACTCTTAATCTTTTAATGATATCCGTAATAATCATACCTTTTATTAAATCTTCATCATAAATCTTCACCAAATTTGCTTATCATATTTTTTAAAAGGATTACTAGTATTTAGGCTTTGTAATTATGGTCCATAATCTGATGTAACTAACACACATTTGATGCTAGATGTGTAACACCTGCTAGTTAATTAATTAATTAATCAAAACTGAAATCGAAACAAACAAACAAATGTGATACGTAATTTGCCTTCCATGTCATCCCACTCAATATGCCACAAACAATTGTCAAAGTGTCTCCTTCACAAACAGTGAGTTCCACCACCTTCCACACATTCCAGCAAAGTGGCAAAAGTCTATTCATTTCCAGTGGAGTTAGTTACAAACAACTACACATGATACAGTATACCACAGTAATGCCACTAGAAGTCTATTGTAGCTCTAATGCTGATCCATTCTGTCCTCTGTATTTGATGTCTAAATTTGACATGTATGATCTTCACATTTATATAACTTTTACTTCACATTTACTCCCTTGCAAAAAGACATTTTCTCTGGATGAAGGTACAGCTACAAGTGATTTCTTCTGACTGGTTAATCAGCCGCAAATTTAGTAGAGGATTCCAATTGGACAGTGATTACATTTAATTTTGTCACAAATTCTGCACTGCTCCTTGACAAAATACAATCACGGGCATTGTGTTTTGTTTTGGTATGTTCACAGTGCCACACAGTGAAATACAATGCAGCTGAGCTGACTGCATGTTAAGGTGCTTTGTGTTCAATTCTGAGACAAATTCAACATCTCATTCTTTAAAAGTTTTCCACATGTCAATTTTTAAACGCAATCGTTTGAAGTACCTCAAAAAGCAATAAAGCAATACAGTTGTGCCTTGATTACATTTTGAGGTGTATTGTATACAATTGTGACACAAATTCAGCCATTTTGGAAGTGCAAATACTTGTGTATTGTTTTTCAGTAAAGAGGTGAAGCGATGTGAAAAACAATGTAATAGTGGTTTTGCTTTTCATTTTGTCATGTATTCTGCATCTCACTATGGAAACGCAATATACTGTGTGCATTGCATTTCACATGTTGGCACTGTCGTGAATTTGGCTTGAATTCCTCTCTAGGCATTTTGGAAATATGTAACCCCTTAGTATGTGTTACTGTATCTACTCCTACAATCATCCACAAATATTTCAAGCCAAGAAGCTGGAGACACAGCTGGAGATCTTTTGGCTTGCCTTGCAGTACATGTCACTGGAAACTGGAAATGAAATGTTTTTTATAAGAAACCAAGTATAACAAGTTTTACCTTGCGATGTAAATGAATATATGATAAAGATACAAATCACAAAACAAATACTGTTCTTCAATGGGCTTTACGAGGCACAAAAAAACTCTTGGTAGTTCTTTAGCAGAAAGAAATGACAAAGAGGTGTTTTTTTATATAGCTTAACAACTTAATGTGTTGCCATATCCTTGTTTTTTGCATACAGTAGATTACAGTAATGTTGCATTGCAAAAAAGTAAAGGGTCATTTTCATGGAAAATTGCCTGAATTCCTCCTACTATGGTAGATCTGAAACAAATCTGGTAAAAACAAACAAACAAACAAAAAACTAGAAGGCTGCTGAAGCTGTGTACGCTTTCCTCTCTAGTTTTCCTTCACAATACTAAATTATCTAAATTTTGTTTATATTTTGACCTGAAAGATAAGAGTTTTGAATCTAAATATGTGCAAAATTAGCTATAGTTGTACCAACATTTGCTGGTGGTGAACACTGACTGAGAGAGCTATTCACGAATTTCAGAAGAAGTGGTGATTGATTGCACGTTGTATCAAAGCAATGAAAAAGTATAACCAGAAGAAGACAGTGATTTCAAGCACCACCCTCATTTTTAAAGCAACCAGTCTGCTCTTGTAATTCAGTCAGCATGTCAGAGTGACATCAGCCGCCTTGTCCTCGTTAGCACTTTCTCCTGAGCTAATGAGAAGATCACTGGAATGATGTTAGCAGGTCATTTTGTGGCAGGGCTGAAATACAGTGGAAATGGGCTTTTTGTGTTAATTTAAGTTCATTTTCATGGCCAGGAATGACTTTGCAATTAATTGCAATTCATCTGATCATTCTTCATAACAATCTAGAGTTAATGCAAATTACCACCATAAAAACTTTTTAAAATTTTTGGCTACAACTGTACACTGTTTGGCTCAGAAAGATGACTGTTATGGTAAATGTGTTTTGAAAAAGTGGACATGGTATTGAGACAAGTGTGAAAATGACTGTAAAATATATATTAAAGGAAAAGTCTAATTATAGCTCAGATTGTACCTTGTACTTGGCCTTGCTTATGTCTGAAATGTTCTCTAAAACATTATCATGAAGTGGAAGTTTTATTTAACATAATGAGTTCTTTTCTTGATCCCTCTTATAAACATGAGGATATTGTTTGGATAACAAGTGTCTGATCTTAGCATCCTTGCAGTATGAACTGAAAGTTTAATGGAGCACAGCACAATCCATATAGCATTCATCTATTTCATATTCATATTCATATTCCCAAAGATCATACTTGGTAAAGCATTCTGTATTATAATGGCTTGTGTGATAAAAAGCAATCTGCAACTACCCAGAATAAAGATCAAGTGTAAAGAAGAGAAGGTTGCTGTAAAGAAAAGAGACATCTTTATTCTCCACACCTGACAGACTTCCAGTGTTGATTTCATAGGTGACAGCAGGCAGGTAGCATAAGCCATTTGTCATTTGTTGTCAAGAGTATTCTCTAATAAACCGCTGAGATTTCACTGACAGGTGCAAAAAGGTTTGTCAAAACCTCTGCTACGCCCATTGGTATGCCAACAGGTAATGGTTGTAGAGGAGGAATCTTCCAGCAACATATCTAGTGTACACAATGAATTGATACATTAGCAGCATTTGTCCGATCGAGGCTAAATAGGTTAGGGGGTCATGTAGACTTCCCATAGTGATGGGTGACCAGCCACAGAGCATCAGCCTGACTAATCAAGCTCACATATACAACTAAGGATTATATCTGGAAACTCCAGAACATTTAACTAGAACTCCAAAACATTTCCAAGGGCACATAACCTGTAAAACTGCAATCATGCCTGAACCTGTACATGACAGATGCCATGACAGAAATTCTGCCTTAAGCGCTGCCGAGTGAGCGAAGCAGAAGTAATTATTTTCAGTGCCATGTTTTTTCAGATGACTCATCCTCAGAATAATGAATGAGGAACTCGGGCTATGAATAAAAGTACATGCTGAAAAGATGCTGGTGCGTATACATCCTGTATTTATAGCTACATGTAGAAAGAATGTTACACGTGAGTAAAATGAAATCTTCTCAGTCAATAGAATCCCAATTTCGAACAAAAATATGGTCCCTTTTAAACAGAGCTATGTTGCATAAATCATGTCTTTTAAACACAGTCTTATGCTTTACAACATGAAACATTCATTTGTTTTCTCAGAACCAAGGCAGAATACATGCCAAGGTTCTAGCTGTTATAAACCAGTTTCCACAGACTGATCAGAAATATGTCAAGATATGTCAAAGCCTTTTCTATAAAGGCAGTACAAGTGAAAGACTTTCAAAAAACGTAATACAAATTAACTGCTAGGAGCATCTGTCAGGGCTACAGTGAAGGCTAAACACAAGCAATCAGCATTTATGCAACACTTTTCTGCATAAATACATGCCTCTAAATAGAGTTTACACCACTTTTAAAATTTGCAAGAGCTGGGGTATCCTATTGTTTTACCAGCACAAGCCATAGTATATGCAAAACTGTGCTGCATTTTCAGCATTTGACTGTGACCAATCACATCATCTCATGCAGCAGCTTCGTGACAGAGCCATTAAAGGTGGCCTGCTAGCCAGCTAGCTATCTCTCTAAGCTTGACTAGTGTTATGTGTCTGGATTCCTGAAACAGGCCTGATTCCTGATTTCATTCATTCATTGTCTTCCGCTTTATCCCGCTAGTCGGGGTCACGGTGGGGCTGGAGCCAATCCCAGTGTCATCGGGCGAAGGCGGGGTACACCATGGACAGGTCGCCAGTCCATCGCATGGCCAAGACACACTCACACACATTCACACCTACAGGCAATTTAGAGTGACCGATCAACCTAACATGCATGTCTTTGGACTGTGGGAGAAAACCCACGCAAGCACGGGGAGAACATGCAAACTCCACACAGAACGGCCCGGACCGGGAATTGACCCTGGATCGTCTTTCTGTGAGGCGACAGTGCTAACCAC
Organism: Scorpiodoras heckelii; assembly: GCA_028566435.1. NCBI lineage: Eukaryota > Metazoa > Chordata > Actinopteri > Siluriformes > Doradidae > Scorpiodoras > Scorpiodoras heckelii. The sequence goes on from JAOVVH010000010.1 coordinate 7,208,484, forward strand.
CACACCACCATGCCGCCCGATTCCTGATTTCTAAAACATGAAAAACCCAAACTTCCTCCTGACAATGCCAGAAAAAGATCTTGATCAGAAAGAAAATGTTGTTACAAAGAAAATGTATGGTGCATCATGAAGAGAAGAATCAGACAGCAGTGACCACGAACTGTTGAGCAGCTCAAGTCTTGTATTCAGCAAGAATGGGCAAAATTTAAACTTGAAAACTGCAACAATTAGTATCTTCAATTCCCAAATGATTAAAAAGTATAATTAAAAGAACACATGATGTGACCCAGTGGTAAACATGCTTCTGTCCCACCTTTATTTTGAGTGTGTTGAAGGCATCAATTTGTAAATTTGTTTATATTTAACAAATAGAATTTTGTTAAAAAGTTCATAGAAAGTTCATAATTGAAAACACTGAAAATCATTTTTGTCCTTTTGTCTGTTAAATAAATCTTCAAATTAATTAATTATTAAATTACAGATTTCAGTTTTTATAGCATTTTATGCTTGTAGTAGTTCATATCACATATGAACTGCTGCTTTTAACCAATTTTTCAGCAGCATTGTTATTAAATAAGTGTAGTTAACTGATATCTGCTATATACACCAATCAGCCATAACATAAAAACTACTGAGAGGTGATGTGAGTAACATTGATTATCTTGTTACAGTGGTGTCTGTCAGGAGGGTGCTATATGATGCAGCAAGTAAACAATCAGTTCTCACAGTTGATGTGCTGGAAGCAGGAAAAACACTCACTCACTCACTCATTATCTTAACCGCTTATTCCTGTGTCCAGGGTGACGGGAGAGCCGGTGCCTAGCCGGCGGCATAGGGCGCAAGGCAGGATCAACCCTAGACAGGGCGCCAATCCATCGTA
>JAOVVH010000010.1:7244887-7255661 GCA_028566435.1 Scorpiodoras heckelii
GTGTGAAATTATGAATATTCTTATTTTTAAACATACAGTTGAGTATCACTATGGCATGTTGTGTTACATCTAAAACTTAATTAAAAACAGGCTAATGAATATATGGACTAGTTGAATGAGGACTTGTTGAATTGTTGAATCTGTCTCTAAAATAGTAATTGAATTAATTCACTTTTGCAGGTAAAATTAGGTGTTTAACAAAATGTTAAAAATACACCAGAATGCAGGAAATGGCATCTAATTCATTAAACTCCACATCCACATTCAGGTCAACCACATCAAAATTTATCAGGCACCTGAAAACTCACCCGGAGAGGTCAGTCACATTAGCGCATATGGACGGTTAGTAAACATGTTTAGCTCAGCATCAGCTATGTAATGGATAGCAGCAGACGATAGAATGCTCATTACAACCAGAAGAGACATGAGACTTTTATTTTTTAGAGACTTGAGACTTGACTTGTACTCGTGACCAAGACTTGAGATTTGACCAAGTCTCACAACACAAAGACTTGAGACTTGACTTCGACTTGTGACCAAATACTTGAGACTTGACTTCGACTTGCAAAAAAAGACGTGAACATCTCTGCATGAGAGAGCAGAAGAGATTGACCAGACTGGTTTGAACAAACAGAAAGTTTATACTAAGCAATCTTTACAACCTTTACACAAGCCAAGTTTGGGTGAATCTATGCCCGTGATAGCCTCAGATTCTTGTTCTTGGCAAACAATATGGTCTTTTGCTGTCATAGCCCATCCACCTCAAGGCTCAATGTTTTGTGCATGTGGAGATGCTTTTCTGTTCATCACAGTTGTAAAGAGTAATTATTTGAGTTACTATGTGTTAGAAGTCGGCTCACTCTGGCAGCTGCCACCAGAGGGAGCCGAACCACACCATCGGCCGCCACTAGGAGGCATCCGAGCAGTAGTCCTCGACACGCCAGCAGAACTACAGCTCCCAGACAGCCCCACAGCAATCAGGGGTGACGAGGCGCATCTGGGCACGCCTTTATTTAAGGGCTTACCTTCCCAGGGCTCACCGTCACACCCTCTTATTTTCGTGCGCTCTTGCACAGCTAGGGACATTGTAATTTGAACCGTTTTACATGGGAGGTGATATCTAGGGAAAGACTTCCTTTTTGGAAGAGGCGCTTCGCTGTTCTTCTCACTCCTTTTCGCCATCTTGGAGAGGCACTTCCTGATCTCGTTTTCCCTCACGTTCCCCTCGACAGGTGACATGACCTGTTACTGTTAGTAATAATAAAGGAGGGAGAAAACAAATATTAAAATAAAATAATATATTAAAATAAAAGGATAAAAGAAAGGAAAGGAACAAAAAGAGAAATTTATCATTTATTAAATAAATAAAGTTTAGTAAACGAAGAAACAAAAGAAAACCATTTAAAGGTCTTTGCTTTTTCTTTCTCCCTTTCTATCAGCCCCTCAGCAGCTGTTTTTCGTTGGTGTTTGAGTTTATTTGGTTTCTTTTATTTATAGTTAAATATTCTTCCCTGTGTTTGAATTTGCACTTCCACGACTCTTGAGTTTGCCCTTTGACTCCCACACGTCATCCCACATGTCACGCGCCGCCATCTCTCAGGCGCCGGCACTTCCGGGTTGATCTCTTGGCCGCTATAACCGTTCCGTTGGGCTTATTTACCTGATGGAACAGCATTTCCTGGTCGAAAATATACTAAGCCATAAGTCACAAGCACACCCTCACATCCCGTGAGTTTACGTCAGGAGCTTTTGGGATACGTGGCCGCCTCCGCCATTACTCGGCTCTCCACGGCTCTTCACCCTGGCCTCGCGCACATTATGTACCTGCCCACATAGCGTAGCGGGCTAAGGCACTGGTGTGTGTAGCGCCTGTGGTCCTGGGTTCGAGCCTCATGGTTGTTGCTGCCTCAAGTTTATTGACAAAGTTAAAAATATAACATCAACCTAAATAAATGAGAAAAGAAAGAAACATCACTTCATCCTCTTTTCTCCCCTCAGGAGCCCTGTTTCACTTTAGCTTCACTCTCGTGTTTCTGTCCCCCCGTGTCGGTCCCAGCTAGGCCGACACGCCACATTTGGGTCCTATTCCCTTGGCAACTCATAACACTAGGTGCTTCCAATCAAGCCATTTTCCTTTGACTTCTCTTAACAACCCAGTGTTTTCACCCACAGAATTGTCTCTCACTCACTCAGTGTTTTTTGATTTTCATTACCATTTTGTGTAAACTCTAGAGGCTCTGTGAAATAAAATACATATTATACCTGCTCATCTGGCACAACATCTATGCTATGGTCAAAGTCACGGAGATTACATTTCCTCTTCATTCTGAGGTTTGGTGTGAACACTAATTGAAGCTCTTGACCTGGATCTGCATGATTGGGTTTTTTTTGTATTGTGCTGCTGTCACATGATTGGCTGAATAGATGACTGCATGAATGTGCAAGGTGTTCCTAATAACGTGGAGAGTGAGAGTTCAACTTGCCCTGATCATGGTGTTTCATTTCACTTTGTTCTATCACAACTAGTTTGACACAACCTCTTTACAAAACAGTTTTCTTATATGCGCCTCACAGCAAGAAGGTGCTGGGTTCAATCCCTGGGTGGAGTGGTCTGGGTCCATTGGTCTGGGGTGTCCTCCCCATGTCTGCGTGGGTTTACTCTGGGTACTCCGGTTTCCTCCCACAGTCCAAAGACATGCATATTAAGTTAATTGGTGTCTCTAAAGTGCCCCTAGTGTGTGAATGTGTGTATGTGTGTGTGCCCTATGATGGATTGGCACCCTGTCTAGGGTTGAGCCTTCCTTGCTCCCGCCGGCTAGGCACCCACTCTCCCGTGACCCTGGGGACTGGAGTAAGCAGTTAAGATAATGAATGAATGAATGAAACTTATAACTCAACATTTAATCACAGAAACAATTGACTCACATTGTGTATTTTAACCAGAGACTGATCGTCTCTTTCTGAAAATGATGTGTGATTTGATTTAACATTTAACAGAAATGAATAGAAAAAAGTTCTATTGACGACTAATATTATGTTGATTTTATGAAAAGACTAGTGGAACATTTTTAATCGATTTATTTTACTTTTTTTGTTTAATGCTTTTCACATAAACTCACATAACTATGTGAGATGAATAAAGGCAAGTGTCTCCTTAAACTATCAATTAACCTTAATAATGAATGATCCAAGACAATAAAGAAAAATAGGAGAGGCAGTCATGTGGCATACTATAATATAACAATTATAAAAGAAGAATAATCATTAATAATATTTTTGTTTCTCTGTGCAATTGTCAAATGAAATGACCTCAGTACAACATCTGAAATGGAAATCTGATTAAACATTATTTGACATGTAAAATACAGAAAATTAGCCACACAAAATCTATGTTTGAAAAAGACTTTTCAGTGCAGTTCCAGCAAAAACTGAAGCAAACAAATGGCTGTTTGGTTGATGGTGATGTTTTGCCATGTGATACCAAAACATGTTTTGTTTCCATCCAATGAGTGCAAATCAGATTATGTGTTCATTGTGAAAATCCCACCCTCAGGCTGTTTCTGGCTGTCTGTGTCTCAATAACATGACTAATTGTGTCAATTTGACATCTTGGCAGATGCCTGGAACTGATTGTAATTATGAGTAATGAATGAGCTCAACAAAATTATTTGTCAGTTGCTGAGGAAGGCTGATGCTTTCCGTTCTAGGCTGAATACAGAGGTGTTGTTTATTCAGGTTTATATATATATATATACATATCTTGCTTGAAGCAGAATCAATGTACAAATCAGCAGTTACAAATAATTTACATTTTCATCAAAAGGCAGGTAATAGTTTTAGTCAAGAACAAAATGCTACAATATGTCACACAAAAAGAGAAGGAGTTATATAACAGATGAAATATAGCCATGATGAAAGTATAAAAAAAATCAAGGCAAACGTCATGTAGTGAATTCTAAAGGATGCTTTATGAAGGCTTCCTGGATATCTCTGAAGCACTTTGGAGTACAAGGATTTGCCTGACAGACCAACAGGATACTTGATCCTTATTCAATAAAAGAACTGAGAATGGAAGTGCTCCATTAATAAATCTGTTTTTGTCCTATTTCTAGTCTAGGGGGGGGGATGTGGTTAGTCTATGGTCAATAAGTGTCCCTCACAGCGATGGTTCAGTCCATTAGTGGAAGGTTTAGCCAAAACAACATGATGTAGACTCCTCCAGTTCATGGTAGCCCTGGTGGTTAGTTTCTGAAAAAAGACAGAGAGGGCTGTTAGGGGATCAAATCTACCATGAACTGTTTTCTTCTAAAGCCTCCTTTAGAATTTGTATTCCACATTGTGTACTATGTTAAAAAAAATGAATTCAAACCCGTTTGAGTAACCAGAATAAAACTCATCAGTACAAATCCACAAAGGCAGTTTTCTTTCAGAAAGTATTTGACCTAATAATGCAAATTTTGCACACGGTTCACTGTTACATGGTTACAATTTTATTTACATTTAAAAGTGATCCACACGGTGATCAATATCATGATGTGTAAGTGTATTCACTGTTCAGACCTGTCTTTCTTAAATCTAGGCTAAACATAGAGCACCATTCTCTCTTAGATCTTACATTAATAATGACATGAGGGAGAGATCACTTGATTAATTTCTGAACATCCCATACGATATACACAATGATGCCCACTATCAGGATGCTCTTGAGGAGACAGATGAGACTAACTGTACCGAGTGTCATGTTCTCCTCCACCAGAGGGCGCTGCTCAGGGCAGTTCACCACATTCCCTCTGGCTGCCCCAAGCATGGTCATGATGTCCACTAGATTGTGTTTGCCCTCCTCTCTGGCCTCCTGTATCTCCTCCTCCAGCTCCTCAGCTGCTTCAGCAGCTTCCTCAACCTGCTCCTCTGTAAGCATTCCCTTACCCCTGTGCAAATGAGGGGGCGCTAGCGAGCACAAGGCCTTGAGTCGACCATAGGAGTGCAGCTGTGCCACATTAGCACGTAGGAAGAGGAGAAGCACGTTCAGGTCATTCAAAGGGCAGCCCAGTTTCCGACCACTGATGAGTCCCAGAGCAGGAAGCACCTCATACAGTGAGAGGAAGCTGGTGTCCCAGCAGAAGAGGCGTAGCAGGCTGAACAGGACAATGGGACCAAGCAGAATATAGATGGCGCCGTTAGCTATGCTAATGCCCTGGAACACCATCAGGCCATTGATCTTGCACTGCACCAACGTGGGAACCCAGACCTCATCTTGGAGGATCCCGGTACGCATAAAGCAGCTGAATTCGTCCTGCAGGAAGGCTGAGAGGTGGAAGTAGACCAGGTAGAGACAGGCAGCAGACATGAAGGTAAGCAAGAGGAAACCACGCAGGAACAGCATGCTGACCAAGAAGTAGGAGCCGTGCTTATATTGCATGTATCTCTCCAGCAGGGGGTACTCAAAGTAGCGTTTCCTCTTGGCTCTGACAACAGAAATGAAAAAAAATTAATTTGTTCTTGTTCATATTTAATATCTACAACAAAAGCTCCATTTTTGTATATAATGCTTTAACTATCTAGAATCACATATGATTATCTCTAGTGCCAGTACACACTGGATGACAGACAAAAACAGATCAAGACTGCCACCATTCTTACCTCTGCAACTCTGCCTGAAATTCGTATGGGTCTGTGTTGTGTTTAAGCTCCACAATGCTCTGAGCCAAGCGCACTGAGCGGTTGTAAGACTTGTCCAGCTCATCAATTATAAAGAGCAGATCGGAGCCCAGAGTTGGCATAGCCAGGAATTTCCAGATCAGTGCTGGAAGGTACATCATCATCGCCATGATCAGCAGGGAGTAAGGGAACATCTGAGACACACAGAGGCACATAATCAGTGAAGAACAGAAACACCATCACTTTATTAGCATTGCTTCGTACTAATGAGGCCACTGTGTTTTCATGGTATTGTGTTCAAAAACAGAAATGTAGCATGTATTATTAAGCAAACAATCTCAAAGCAAATGATAATGAATGCAGTTATACTGTAGCACTGTTTCTTTTTCTGAAAGAATGTACAACACAACCACACCTTATGTACCCACAGTGAACGTTCTTCAGAGTTTCCGTCCACATCAAACTCATGGTGCATCAGTGAGTCCCAGCAATACGTGTCTACATATGCAGCCTGCTTCACTGTGAAGTTGCTGGGAGGAAAACAGCTAACCTGTGGACCTAAAAATGCAAAAAGCTTTACAATAAAACTCAGACCTGGATTTTAGCTTGACTGACCTTACATTCTGATCCCAACATCTGGGATATGCAACGAAAATAATTTCACTCTTTATTTGTACAGTATATGTAACAATAAGAAACTTTCTGTTTCTTCTTTTAGAGCAATTTTAGTGGGCAACTGTAATCAGGATCTAATCATGATCTTCATCCTTTCTTCAGCTAAAATGAGGAGAAAGATGTCTGTGTGCCTGGATGTCAAAGGCAGGATGCTGTGGCTGGTCTATAACTGTAGTTGTTTTTTTTTAAGCACAGCTGGTGTAAACCACAGTAGCAAGAGAAACACACTGCAGAATTTCTGCTGAGGTGGAGCAGGCCGACATGCAACAAGGGTGCGTCCCTACCACTGAGAAAAAAGCCAAGCTCATGCTTTTTATAGACCATTTAAACACTAGTCTGTCCCTCTGAGCCTTACAATCAACCTGCAGTGCGTAAGACATTCACCACAGCTATCCTTATTATGGAAAAGTACACTGTAGAGTCCAATTTATAGCAGATTTTGAAGGAAAAAAACTTGGTACAGTTTTTCTGGTACGCTTGTTACAATAAATATCAGAGTCTTTAAGTGAAGCCATAATTTATTAATCCTGATGTAAAGCATGTGCAGGAAAAGTACATTAATTGTATGATGTTATCAACAATTTGAATGAAAAAGAAAAAATCACCCTGAAATGGTTGTATTTTGTAATATCGCATGTGACCAGGGAGGGAGTTTTATCTGATTGTAAAGAACTTAGCTTGCATTGCACGTCTTTGGCTTTAATTAGCATATCCTCTAGTTAGACTGAAATAGAGAACTGGGAAAGAGCAGGCTGACTGTAATTACAGACTCTTGTCATCTTTCCACGTCTCTCTTAATCATCCTCGTGCCAATTAACATCTGTGTGAACTGATTGCAGACCAACTCCAGAGGAACTGATTGCAACGTCAGCTGCCTCCACTGAAACTGACAGCTTCTTTTAGCAAATGGCTGTCTAGGGAGTTCTGGCAATATAGTGCTATTTATTTCAAACCCATTTCAATCCTGCCAGGCTAGAATTCCTACAAAATATTGCAGGCAAAAAAGTTAATAAATATCTTCTATACACATTCCACATCTTGTCAAATCAATTTCAATATAGCGTGTGAAATCAAAGCTGACATTTCATTAACTTTGCATCAGCTTCATTTTATGGGTCTATGGGCTTTCAAGGCAGCTTTACCCAAATTAGTTAAATATGTATTGAATTTGTGCTATTTGGAAATCAAGATACTTGTTGAGTTAGAAGTCAGCAGGCAACATCAGACGAAACACATAGCTGACCACATTAGACAGCTCTATCACTCAGATTATTACATTGTTATACTCCTATTCCATTTATTCTGACACTACAAAATTCCAACATTTCGTTCATTCCTTCACCCATTCATCTTTATCTTGTTCAGTGTTGTAGTGAATCCAGAGCCTATCCCAAGCACACTGGGCATGATGCAGGAGCATCCATCCATTGCAGACAAATTATACTGTACATAGCGATTAAAATATCCTCCAAGAATTTTAATTATATCTTCATGTAAGGTTTTTGTGCCAGGGAAATTTCAGTGATGAGAAGGTAAGATGTTCTAGTGCTTGTTTGAATGAAGGATAGGGTAAAAAGTGGTTTTCCTTTTAAAATTTACTTTTTTTGACAGTCATTCCTAAAGAACAGACTTTGTTGATTGAGAATACTACAATACAAAAAAAAAAAAAAACACTCACCGACTGAGATCTCTCGAGCAAATGCTAAAGACACCAGCATTAGAGGAAGTCCCACAGACACAAATTTGATGACTTTGTCTAAAGGCAGCTCCAGTTCCAGGTGACGAATGCGGTTGTCTACATTACTGTTCTGAAGCAGGGCGTCAGACAGCACAGCCTGCGCAGCTGCCTTAGCAATTGACATGTCCACAACTGTTGAGCAGAAGATACAGCACTAACTGCTTTTGTTCTTTGACAGTTTTGACAGTCTGTATACTAAGTTTAATTCATTTGTTAAGCCCACCACTTCCATTTATTTCATTAACTACCTGAGTTCCTTAACTCGCACTGCATTAGAAATTAAAGTGATTAAAAGTACAGTACCTTCAGTTCTCCTGTTGCAGCAGATGGTAATTTGTATGCCAAGCAGTGGTAACCTGGTCTTGAGGCTGGGGAGGACAAAGATGCTGGCGAAGACTTTAAATAGTGGAGGAGGGCTGAACAAAATGGGAGGCTGAATGGGACAAGGTTAAGGGGTAATTAAAGGGATTATAGAACTCTTTGGAGTCTGATAGAGTAGCAGTGAGAGACAAAAGAGAAGAGCAATTAGGAGAGAGAGAGAGAGAGAGAGAGAGAGAGAGAGAGAATAAGGAAGGGCGGCGGCAGCAGGCCAGCAGATCCCTAAAGTGCTCATCAAGTTGGTGGCTCTCATCCACTTCAAACCTGGCCAGCTCTGTGGCTTTTCCTGCCTCTGTCATTGCCCTCACTATTTATGCTCAATGCCACCCCAAGCAGACCTACCGCTTCACTACTCCAGCATGAGAAATCTGGAGAACTGCCACATGGATAGTTATTTCAGTGCTGCACTCAGGACATGCAGAGTTCATTTGAATAAGAGTTGTTTTTCCAAGAGAATCTGAACATTTGTGTAAAAACACAGCAAGCCTGGTTTCTTCTTCTGAATGTGTGCCAGGTATGTTCCCTTCATGTACTTCTGTTCAGGTTATTGTATCTTAACCCTTCTGTACTCCTGCATCAGATCCTGGATGACTGTCAAGTGTTCAAATGGCATAATGCTTGGAACAGATACTGACGTTACTTTAGATAAAAGCATCCATGAAATAAATATGTGTAATTGATGAAGAAAGTTACATGACATAGCAGCTTTGTTTCTTTGTTAAAAACTGTTATAGCGATGCCATTTTGGTCTCTTGTACTGTACACCATTTCCCTTCATTCATTCACACCAGGGATAGCATAAAGGATGTGTCCAATTTTGTCTTCAAGGAAGTATACATGATTCTTCTCAACTATTGTTCTTAATAAAAGGCGCTGACCTAAAATACATTAAACTCCGAATCAAAACACTTAGAGATCAAATGTCAGACACAAACAGGAAGTGATGAAACACTCAGCTTAACTAAACACTCCTAACTACACACTAACTACAAACGCCATATGTCCTGAAATGTAGACCAGAGTATAGCCTATAATCTCTGAGGTTTAAGGGCAAATTAGGGAAGATCTGTACCCTGCTTTTCAACATATGTAATCATTTTGCAAAATATCACTGCCACCACCCAACTCCACCTACAACAGCTGAGTAAACATGCAGTTCTTGTAAATACTGTTCTTGTAACTTCAAGAAATACTGTATGTGGATGACTTTGTTCAGAGTGTGTTGGGTGATTTACACATCCAGTAGCACCATAATACAGCTTTGTAAAGTAGGCTTGATAGAGATGCAGTTCTCTGTGTTATTATTATTGGTGGTAAAGGTTTTACTGCATCATGCCAGTAGTATTGCATCCTCATACCCAGATGAGCCATTTTTTGTCGTCTATGAATTAATTCTAAAAGAAATTAATTACTTTTCAATGAGCTTCACAGCTGACGTTATGTATAAAGATATGAATAAATGCGTTAAGAAATGACATAGAAATGCTGCATGCCGTATAGATTATACCATACTATACATAATTGCAGCATAGTCATTTTTTGAAGAAACAGAATTTTATGGACTAAAGTACTTCTTATCAAGCAAAGCTGCTTTGGGGATTTTGATCAGGAGAAATGTCTAAGTAAGTAAATGTATAACCAAGTTGTGCTCAGGTTTTTTGAGTTTTAAAACATAATAGAGGAGTCGTGAGAATGAGCAGGTAATGAGTGATTGTCTAGACCTGTTTGCACCTAAAGCCAATGTACTGTATATACTCTGTGTATTACACTGAGACAGAGTGGAACTTACCTGAGAGAATGATGGTACACAGAGGTGAAAGCAGAGCTATGCCTTGCTGTTTCTTTTAATTTATTTGTGATTGTTTTATTTTACATAATTTATAGTTACATTTCAAATAAAAATGAATTAAAATGAAATGAGATTAAAATTAAACTAAAAAAATTAAATTAATTAAATGAAATGTGATTGCTTTATTTTAAATAATTGAGTTATATTTCAGTAGTTAAATTTCAAATTAAAATGAATTAAAATGAATTTCAAATTCAAATTATTTTTTTATTAAATTAAAATAATTAAATTAAAATAAAATTATTTGTGAGTGCTTTATTTTAAATAATTCTCACTCACTCACTCACTCATTATCTTAACCGCTTATTCCTATTTCCAGGGTCACGGGAGAGCCGGTGCCTAGACAGGGCGCCAATCCATCGTAGGGCACACATACACACACACATTCATACACACACTCACACACTAGGGGCAGTTTAGAGACACCAATTAACCTAATATGCATGTCTTTGGACTGTGGGAGGAAACCGGAGTAC
>JAOVVH010000010.1:7425808-7436246 GCA_028566435.1 Scorpiodoras heckelii
TGTGTGTGTGTGTGTGTGTGTGTGTGTGTGTGTGTGTGTGTGTGTGTGTGTGTGTGTGTGTGTGTTTGTGTGTGCTTTAACGCAAAATGGCATTCTTATGGCTTTTCATCTGTGAGCTCAGAGATAGCCATTACATGCTCTACTGAATAATGCTGCTCATTCTGGATGTATGACAGTTCTCTGTGATGACAGATGATTTTAGCTGGGTTTACACACCAGGAAGCAAATAGCAATATGCAGCCAGTGTACATGACATAGGCTGAACCATGGAATATTGTGTGACCAAAAATCTTTGAACCAAATGATTGGACTAAAATAAGTTCCAAAATATATTTCGCAGCAAGACTACTTTATAGAATGGGGGGGCATGTAGTATAGGTCTCGCTGAGAGAGAATTTTGCCCCGGAAAATATAGTCATATTCATTAAGATGTGCAGGCAAAAACACACTGAGAAATGCACTTTTAACCTGCAAAGTTTTGGCTAAGCTACAAACATCTCTGAAATCATCTTAAAGGAATACTTGATTATTTTCAATCTAATCTCTGTCCAGTGCAACTGCAGCACATGTGTGATTATAAAACAAAGCAACAAAACAAAAAAACAGGAAGTTTGACATTTCTGTGAAGTGAAAGAATGTAAAACCTGTTTAGTCAAATCTTATAACTTATAATTCAGGTCTAAGTGAACTTGCTGAGGAAGTCAATAAAGGTTCCTGTATTTTTGATTTCGTCACATTTTTATAGATAAACCTTTAAATCCACATAATGTCTTATTTCACAGATACAGCAAAACTACTGTGCTAAAGGTCAGAATTTCTGCTTATGCTTTAACAACATCTTTGGAGCTGAAAGTAAACACAGAAATGAAAATCTCAAGAAGCAGGATTTCTTGTTATTGTGTTGCTCCAGTGTAGGAAAGTTGCATTAAACCATCTAAGACCAGAATTGATGAGATATTTGTTCCATTGATGTAATGTTTTTCATATTTGTGCTAAATATCCATATATTTTATATACTTGACAGAATTTAACAACTGTCATGCCCGTTAAAAGGAAATTTCATGTCAACAGATAAAACAATAAATGGATAAAAAGTATGAGCTGCTGCTCTTTAATAAATAAAAAGCGTTACAGTTGGCAAATAGTTGTGGTATAAGAGCGTTAAAAAACAACCTCAGAGTGGGAAAAGCACTACCCTGTCATTGACCCTTTTCCTCTTACTGCACTTCCTGTGCTGCTTCATTCCTTACATAATGTATGTTACAGATGCAATGGTTACAGATTAGGCTGATGAACACTAGAGTATTTCCTTATTCCCAGTACATAGTTTTAAAAAATGACTGATAATAGACTGGAGTCATATTACACACTATCCACATCTGGATTATACTGTACACACACATTATACCCCGCACACATCTGTCCACTGCTGACTTTAATTGTCATTGTTTAACCAACAGCTCCATTCTGCATTTAGAGGTTTATATTCCCCGTGAGTTTCTTCTTGCTGCAGATACAGCCAACCTGCAATGTTCGAGAGCATCCTGAACACCGGGAGGCTCGTAAATATTCAGCTCGCAGCACAGAGAGAGAGAGAAGCAATAAATCCAAGGTCACTTTGGCCATTGCCTGGGAACAAACGCACACACCTCCTTCCTCCTCTGTCCTTTGCCCTACAGTATGAATGCACACGTCTAGACAAAGAAAAAGAATGCACTCTGCCCTTTTGTACTCCTTTATAATTATTGAAAAATAACAGAACTGATGCAATTATAAATATAAGCTTTTCTTTACTGAGGTGTCAGGAGACTATGCTTTCTCATTCCTCTTTCCTCATCCTCCATTCATTTCTCATCTCCTGCCTTTTCTTCCACCTATATATCCCTCGGCACCGCAGGCAAGGAAATGTTATTGTAAACACTACATTCAAGCCCAGAACACTCAATAAAGAATCAATTTTGGGTCATATGGCACCACAAACCACTGCCCGAGGGGCCTGAGAGTGGAGTAAAGCGCAGTGTGTTTGTGTGAGTGTGCAGCGCTCCGTTGTTCAGCCTGCACTGCACCCTCCACGAGTCCTCACCCACAGGACCTCGGCTCTGTAATTAGAGCGAGCCCCATTACAGCAGGCTTACAATAGCCTTGAGAGTCATCCGCGTGGACTGGATTTGAATTTATTAGCATGTCATATACTCCGGCTCTCAGTCTGTCTGAGAGAGCAGTTCACATTCCACAGCTAAATTTAACATGCACAGTATTTTGCAGTGACCAAATACAATAGAGGCAGAGATGCAAAACATGCACGGCACTGAGAATCTTAAATGCAGGTTAAAGTTCATACTCTGAAGTGTGCATGTGCATTGAGAGAGAGAGAGAGATCGTGGAGGGAAGGGGGTCAATAATAGGGCACCTACAGTGCAATACTTCCTCGTGTCTGTCATGCTTGGCTAACATAACTGTCACACTGACACTCAATTAATAAAAAATGAAGGATGTCTTATAAGAGCTGCCTCTGGCAGGAGACAATAATATCCAGAAGAAGAAAAAAAAAGACAGAGACAAGGCAATGGGGAGTCAGTGAACATGAACGTATGTGTCCAATGGAGTGAAGAAATGTCTCTGTAGGTATACGAGTGTATGCTGTTGTCACACAAGTGTGTATGTGTATGCTCATCAGTATAAAAAAATCATCCAAAAAGAACCTTTTTTCTTTCTGTCAATTTAAAAAGCCTAAATTATTTCAGCTTAAATAAGAAATCCTTGAAAATCAGTATTTCCACATCATTTTCCACACTTGAAATGGAACATAATTTATCGAATAGCTTAATTTAGTCCCCTTGCTTGTTGGTTTCAGTAAAAAATAACAAACTCTTATAGACTGAATTGTATTCATTTCTCATTAACATTGAGCTAAAACTATTTCTTCTTGGTAGACACAGGTTTTAAGACCATACAGTACATGTGTAGGTACTGTTTCTCTTACCTGAAGGCCTCGATAATGTAAGAGGTCACGGCAGAGCCACCCTCATGGGCATTAGGCTGCCAGGTTAATGTCACGCTGTTCCGCGTCACATCGGTCACCACAGGTTTGTGAGGTGGCCCAGGCAACTGGTAAGGCTCAGAGACAGGAGCCGTAGCCACGCTGACACTCTCTGTAATGCACAGAGACACAGGCAACAATTTGTCAGTGCTGTTTCTGCATGTACACTGCTATGTACACATCATCACATCATGATTTCCTTTCTTAATGCAGTCATTTTTATGTGCTTGGCTGAATTTAGCAAATGAATCTTGGCAAATGAAGATATAAATAAAGAAAAAGTTATTTTAAAATTCTTATTACAGGATTATGCTCTTTCTAGACATATTACCTAATTTCACGCTTAAAACTCTTATTCTACCGAATTTAGCTTCTTTTTAAAAATACATTCTTGAAATAAACAAAATTATCTGCCAATATAAAATAAACATTTTAAGCTTGAAAAGTTAGAAGAAGGATTTGAAACTTAGTGCATATGTAATATATGATTATTAAACCTAGATCTAGGTTTGTACTAATTTTAATTAGTACTAATTTGAGGTTTTTTTTTTAATTTAAGTATTTATTTCTAGAAAGTAGCCAAAGTATCTGCTACTAGACTAAGAACTGTCTGAACTGTCTAAAGAATTATCTCACAATAAGAAATATTACATTACATTTATGGCATTTGGCAGATACCCTTATCCAGAGCGACTTACATCTGTCGCATTTACGCAACTGAGCAGTTGAGAGTTAAGGGCCTTGCTCAAGGGCCCAGCAGTGGCATCTTGGCTTTGGCGAGAGTTGAACTCATGACCTTCTGGTCAGTAGACCAACGTCTTAAGCACCAAACTACACTTTGCCCATATACATACCACTGACATCATGCACTTTGAGAATATACAAGCCACTGAGATTAATTTATCCATATACTAGATATAATCGCTAGCTACAATTATCCACAGTAAGAGATTATGTTTCTGGACATTGTAATTAGAGAGTAATAAGGTATAATAATTATTTGTATAACTATAATATCAAAACAGATGGCTTAGGTAAATAGGGAATCACTGCTAAGTAGTTAAAGAACATGATTAATTGCCTTTATTCAATTTGGCTTATAACTGCCTGACTTTGTAAACAGAGACTAGTCTAGAAAGGTTCCAAAAGACAACCCTGTGAAAATGTGTTACGTATGAAGCACTCGAACTCTCTCCTGCTATTCTCACTGCAGTCTTTTCCAGTTAGATCAGTCAGTCATTACTAATGAAGGTAATTCTTTTTCCTGATGCATGAATTGAGAGTGACGATGTTTGTCGGAGACTATTTCACAAGTAATGACAACATACAACACAACATCGTGCAAAAGAGAAAGATGTGCACAACTACAAGTGTACCAAAGAAGCAAGTGCGTGGGTCTTTCATAGTGTTTACCTTTCACAGTAAGTACTCCACTCCAACTGGTCTCGCCACTGGAGCTGGAGGCGACACAGGTGTAGACCCCCGAGTCCGTTTCCTAGCAACAGCAGTATCAGGGTCAACATTTGCATGGACACAGAATATGACTGTTCGGCACAGTAATTGATCTGTACATTCAAAATGCACCGATCCTACCCATTATTTATTATTCATAACTAGGAAAGTTAGAAAATTAGCAAGCACCCTGTGTACTAAAAGCACCAACAATATATCACTCATAAACAGCTTCGACAAAATGTTAGTTGCGTCCATCACTATCGTATATTCTGTTCATGAAAATATTTGCACTGTCAGTTTTATTTTCAGTGTGTGAAAGGTAGAGTACAGGCATAAATATTATTTTCATTCGCTAGGAGAAGCATATAAACAGAACAAAGTAGAAGGAAGCTGAAGAAAAGTACAATAATTTTTTTTCATTAATTAAATACAACAGTAACTGAATAAATAATAATATAATTAGTACAATTAGGACATATCTAAAAATAATATCGTAGCATATCATTTAACAGATATAGTATAATAATATTTAGTAATATTCTGCAAGACTTATAAATTAATATTTTATTATTATATATTATATTATATTATATTATTTTGATATATCACACAGATATATCAACATGCCAGTGTTTATTATCAAGACACAATAGTTCTGAAAATCATTTCTGTCAGTTAATATAGCAAATGTTACTCTGGTTCTTTCCCAACCATAAAGAAAATCATAACCACCAAAGAATGATGCAATATCATCACTAGTATTGAGCGTTAGTGAACATCACTCACTGCCATTAGGAATGTGAATTTCGAAATCTATCATCAAAGAGCAGTCGCATGAGTCCTGATTAATATCTAAAGTTATCCTGATAGCAGCGTTAATCTGTGCTGAGTTACAATGCATTTCTCTCTCTGCGTATGTGCATGTGTGCAGAAAGAAAGGGAATAATGAAGAATTCAGAGAGACAGGCGGAGGAAGGGAGGGAGGGAGGGAAGGAGGGAGAGACGAAAGGATGTGCACAGAAGGTGAGACCCATTAAATTTTAACTCCCTGGCTGAGGGGCAGAATCATGGCTGAAATTGCTTACAACAGTAGAAGATGTAGCACTTCTTTTTCTCTCCCTGGCAAAGATCTAATAGTGCTGACAGCACAGGGACATCGCTCACAGCTCTAAGGTCATACACACAGATGTACGCACCACCATGCATGACAACACAAACACACACACACACACACACACATACATACACACACATGTATGCACCCCTGAACCATACTGTTAGTCTTCTACTGCAGTGTTGACGCAGTGCCTTAAATGGCTACCATGTTTAATGAAACTCGTCATTTTCTATATTCATAATCATAACACTTGTGCAAAGGCATAAAATTTGTATTTGTCTGTCATTTTCATAAAAATCAGTCCAGATGGCAACATGCTGCAAATGTAAAAGAATTAATACATTATCAGGAGGTCTGTATGTATTAGTTCATTTGAATGAATACATTATGAAGATGTCTGCTTGAGTATACTGCTATGACATCCAATCAAACCACCTCCTAACATTTCTTTTTTAGAACCAAGTGTGTGCACTGCTGCATAGTTATGTTTTCGTAATGATATAAGAATGGATTATATTGCAAACCTTATAGTGATTTTACAGGTATCAGTAACTAACTGACTTGTAAGGGGTTAATAAACAGATATAAGGCCAATCAGAGATTGAAAGTCATTTACAAAAATAAATAAATTGGAGAAGGTACAGAGTATAACACATGGCAAGGGTTCCAGCTATAAACACTATAAAAGACAACATTCATGCTATTTTGTGCAGTCTTTATGTGCAATTAAAATAGTAAATGTGCTAGATTTAATAGTCTGTTTCCAAATCATGATGATAAATGTAGCTTTGTGTTTTTATCAACTGAATTGTATCACAATAGCCTACTAAGTACTTGTCTGTCTGGTCACATTTGCAAGAAATATCTGGGCTTATTCTTAACCAATACATACTGTGGGAGAATTACAGCCACATGCCCAAGGGATTTATCATGATAATCTGCTTTATCTGATAATCTGTCTAGAACAGTGACTATTTTGCAGTTTTACAGTGTTATACATATTGATGTGTGTGCTGTTTTTGGATATTCAAAGATTATCTTTTTGGATATTTTAAAGATTAAGATCATCATTTGCACCAATGGAGAGTTATATTACTGACTGTTATGTGTGGCATGTCAATAAAGCCCCTTATGTTTATGTTTCAGAATTCCTCAGCTTTGTACACAAAAAAAATTCATGGCTGACAAATTAAACAATCAATTCTATGTCTTATTTTATTTTACCAGGGCCTAAATAACACTTGAGTAGTCCTCACCAACTTCAATGTACAAACAAATAATATCAGGTGACACACCAGATTTCAATATGTTTTCTTTTTTCTCAAAAATTAGTACACCCTTCTGACTTCCATAATCATTAAGAGACTAATTAGCAGCCAGGTGTTACTAATGAAATGCACAAGATTAGTTAATTATCAAGATGTGTGACTACCTCTATTAAAGCAGAGCCTTAGGCAGTTTGGTGTTTTGAGGCATTCAATGTGATTCTTCATCATGCCAAGAAGAAAGGACATCAGCCATGACCCCAGAGAAGCAATGATTGCTGCTCCTCAGTCTGGGAAGGTTATAAGGCCATCTCCAAATAATTGGAAATTCGCCATTCTACAGTGAGAAGGAGCCTTACAAATGGAACGCGTTCAAGACAGATGCCAATATTCCCAGGAGTGGGCATCCCAGCAAATTCAGTCCATGAGCAGAGTGTTTAATGCTCAGAGATACAGCATAAAAAAACCCAAGAGCTAAATCATATGACCTAGGCATCTGTAAGCATATTAAAGGTTTTTGTTCATGATAACACAATCAGGGCAGAATGGCGGAGCAGTGGTTAGTGCTGTTTTCTTGAGAAGGGCCTGGTTTGGATTCAAAGATAATCTTTTTGGATATTTTAAATGATTAAGATCATCATTTGTGAGCAAGCTTAAATAAGCACCAACAGAATTTTATATTGCTGACTGTTGTTTCTGGCATGTCAATAAAACCCCTTAAGTTTATGTTGCAGGATGCCTCAGCTATGTGCACATAAAAATACAGATGGATGACAAATTAAATAATAAACTTTGGCCTTTTATGCTGTGGGAAGCATTTCATTTTGCTGTAATGTTTTGGGTTTACCGTAACTGTCCTGTTTGAATTCACCTGTCCTCACCTGACCCTGAAAGGGTTACTGCAAATCAATAAAAAGTTACTCTGACTAATCACCTTTATCCTGTGAACAAATATTACTATAGCAATAAGTGCTGTCACCTCAAAGCAAGAAGGGATGCCCAGGGCCCTTTCTGTGTGGAGTTTGCATGTTCTCCCAGTATCTGTGTAGGTTTCCTCTAGGTGCTTCTGTAATATAAAATTGCCCCTATGTGTGAGTGTGTATGGTAATGTATCCCCGTGATGGACTGACGACCTGTCTAGGATGTTTCCCTGCCTTCCACCCAATGAGTGCTGGGATAGGCTCCATCCCCCCCTGAGACCCAGAAGTTGGATAAGCTGCTTCCGTAATGAGTGAAAGTCAGTGAGCGACAATACACTCAAAAACAAGTCTGAACAAGTATTGCCAAGTATGGTCTTCTCTCCAAAAGGAATATGGCAGCAGAACATAAGTATGCAAAACTGCATCTGAAGAAACTAAAAAAGTGCTGGACCAATATGAGTACTGTTGAGGCCAAGGTTTGGTCGTCATGCACAGCACCATATTTGGCAAAAGCCAAACACAGCATATGACAAACACCTCATACGAGCTGACAAGCATGGTGGTGGAGGGGTGATGTGGGACTTGCTTTGCAGCCACAGGACATGGAGTTCTTTGAGAGAACTCTTTGAGAGAACTCCACTTTATCCTGGAATATTCTTGAGAAAAATGAAAGCTCTTGAGTCACATTTGCATTTACGGATTTTTGACAGATGCCCTTATCCAAAGGGAATAACGTTTTTTCTCATTTTATACAACGGAGCAGTTGATTGTTAAAGGTCAAGCACCCAGCAGTGGCAGCTTAGTTGTGCTGGGACTCGAACACATGAACTTCCGATCAGAAGTCTTATGCACTAAGCTACCAATCCACAAATGTCAAACATGAGGCCATCCTTCCAACAGCTTAGGCTGGGCTGAAATCCGGTCATGTGACAAGTCAATTATTCTAAGCATACCAGCAAATGGATATCTAAATGACTGAATAAGAAAAAAAGAAAATCAAGGTGTTGGAAAAGCCAAGTCAAAGTCCAGACCTCAACCCCACTGAGATGGTGTAGCAGGATCATAAGAGAACTGTGTATAAATCAATGCCCTCAAACTTCAATTACCTGAAGCAATACTGTAAAAAACGGTGGGCAAGAATTTCTTCAAAATTACGAGAGTATGATTAACTCCTACAAAAAAAACCTGTAACATGTAATTGTTGCTGAAAGTGGTTGTACATGGTACTGAATTATAGGGTGTACTTGGATGTTGTGCATGTTATTTAGACCCTGATAAATAAAAACATAGAATTGAAGGAGCTTGTCCTTCTTTTTCCCATGACTTTATATCTGTGCTATGGCTTTTACAGTCACCAGTTCCAGACTTAATTTATAATTGAACAGGATGGCTTGTTGGGCTCTCTTAAACTCCATCAAAATGCCAAATAAGGCAATATCTTTTGGATATTTTCTCCAATGCAATCACAGAGACTTGTAGAATCCATGCCAAGGTGCACTGAAGATGATCTGGGTGTGCAGATTGGCTCAACACCTTACTAAGACATTTATGTTCCCTTCTCATTTAATTTGTCATTGTAATTTGCTCCCATGTATTTCTGTATTCTGGTATTGTATAGGGATGCAAAGATGTGTGATTTTCTCTAGCACTGTTGGAGTCTGTTCAGAGAAGTGTGAGGAAGGTGTGACAGTACATACAAGAAAGAGTATTATAGAGGAAGAAATGGCACACTGAAGCCATACTGGCACTCTTCTCAACTCTTCACAACTTCTGTTACTTTGTGCGAACACATTTTCTTAGAAGACCACTTTTCCAATGGTTTTGACCAGAACTCCACTGTGATGCACGCTCAGTAGGTGTCTGCTGATTTTTCATAGCTGGCAGCCGTGAACATTAAACAAGCCATTAAAAATGCATGAGTGGAAAGGCAACAGGGAGCTAAATATTTTCACTGCTTCTTAGATCTCCCCTTTTCTCTTTTCCCTTCTACACGCTACACATTCTCCCATCTCTCTTCTCTTTCCAGCTCACGAATATAAACTCTGACTTCTCCACTCACTTTCACTCTGCTTTCAAAACAGTAGACTACAGATGGCCTCTGGTGACCCTGCCAGTAAAATGGGATTTTCTTCATATCTTTCTGGCTCTTTCTTTTTAGGAGCCCTTTAGAATGGCATATTTCTCAGTGAGATGGATACTATTGAAACATCAGTTCACTCTAGTACTGTAGAAGAAAAATGTAGAATAATAAATAAAAAAAACAACAAAAACAATCCACACTGTAGAAATGCATAGTTTCTGTTGAGGAGATGACAGCCTGGGCAGCTGTTAATCTGTTACTCTCTGGTGGCCACAGATTACAGAAAAGGATTGCTGAGAGTACAGTAGCCCATAAAGATTACATGACCTCACCCTGTGACTCACTATAAGACTGAATGAGAATTTAATTAAAGGCTGAGCAGTCGTTAATCTGTCCAGGCCACAATCAATTAACCCAACATCGTCACTCATTGCAGTGGCAATCCCTTAGGTAGACACACACACACACACACACACACACACACACACACACACACACACACACACACACACACACACTGAGCTCTCACAAAAGCTATGGTCAGTAGGTCTGTCACAACAA
>JAOVVH010000010.1:7443537-7455246 GCA_028566435.1 Scorpiodoras heckelii
AGTTTACTGCATGATTCCTTATGTGTTCCTTCATAGTCTGGATGACTTCAGTATTAATTTACAATGTAGGAAAAAAAATAAAAAATAAAAACATTGAATGAGAAGGTCTGTCCAAACTTTTGATTGGTACTGTATATATATATACAATAAGTTTGGACACACCTTCGGTTTTGATACACACACACACACACACACACACACACACACACACACACACACACACACACACACACACACACACAGTGCTGTGCAAAAAAATCTTAGGCACCCTGTTGCTTTTAGATACAACTTTTGTTATTGATGTTCTGCATTACTGAGTCAGTAAAAAAGATTTTATTTTTCCAGATGTTATTTTTCCAATAAAAATTGTTTGTGTATCCGCAACACATTACATAACAGACCACTTTTCAGACAAAAAACATAATGAAGGCTGCTTGGTTTTGCAAAGAAGTAAATGAGACAGTCAAAGTCTCCAGAAGAGCTGTGGCAGATTTGACTGTCTCTTTTTTCCTTTCTCACCCTCTGTATCTCTTTCTTTCTCTCTTTATGAGCTCTGCTGTCATAATTATGACCTATGTCTTTTTTCTCAGTTTGTGATTATGGCTTTGCCCTGTTTATCCGTATCTGCTTGTGTATTGACCTCAGCTTGCATTACGATTATGATTTGTGAAAAAGCCCAAATAAATACTTCTAGCCTACACAGGTACAGTACATGCCACACTTCCATCTGAATACATGTATGTAAGCTAATTTTAGACATGGCAGGTGTGTTCAACATAGTGATACACACTACCTAAAAATGAAAGAAAGTCTGAATTTTAGCTCTGCACATAACACACATATCTGTTTCAAAGATATTTAGGAATTAAAAAGTCACACACAAATGACTTCTTAATGCTGTGAAGTACTATATAGGGAAAAACCATTGGTAAAATATTAAAACTTATATGTAACAAAACTTGATTTGCATCTGTCCTCTCTTACCTGGCTCCCTTCTTTTTGCCAGAACACTGCAGGTGGTGGGTTTCCCCTCGTGCCACACAGGAACGTCACGGTACGTCCCAGCGCTGAGATCTGGTCCCGGGGACGAACCACGATCTGAGGAGGAACTGGAGACCAGATAACAGCAGAAATTAGCAGTTTTTAAAAGTCTCATTCATACATAATTTCAGTTGTTATCACACCTACTCCTTGAACCTAAGCTTCAAGAGTGAGTCATACAGTAAAGCCATGGTGAGTGATAATGAGCACAGATGACTGGATACGTTACTTAAATTGTGTGATCCAAAAACAGCAACACTCACACCTAACCCAGAAAGGCAAACTTTCAGCCATGGCTACAAGTGAAGCCAATTAGGATGCTAGTTTAATGTGTTTTTTTCACAAAATACACACATTTAAACTCCATTGTGACTATTAAATTCATAAGATAAACTTATCAGTACATTGTTAGATCCCCACTGACAGGGAGGTATCTGATGCTGGAATCTTGGCTGAAAAGCACCATTTTAGCAGGGTTTTATTCTCTTATTGCTCTCATGCAGGTCCTTCACAACACAGTGAAGAATACTTCACCACTGGAGCTGTGTGGGCTTATGCAAGGCTAAGAGCTTATGGGATTCAGGCCTGTGGAACTAAATAAGCAGCTCAGATCAGAAGAGTGTTTGTTATCAGAGATCATATTTCCAAGAGAAGATTTTTGTTTTGTCTGCTAATGGGGACTTGGACTCCAAAAACACTGATGAAGTCCCTACAGATTTGCACAGAGAACAGCTAAGAATGTCTTTGTTTCCTGTGTTTCTGTATCTCAACATACAGACCTCCCTCCGTTTCTTCCCTGTGTTTCTAGCTACGGTCATTAGAGAGGAAACTAATGGGTGCAAATAAGAATGACATTTTTATCTGATCAAACAAGGTCAGTAAAAACTCCCTCTCAAATGAGAACTCCTACTTGGAAACTCGGGCATTTCTCCTCAGCTCTGAGGTAACAAGTTGCACAAATCAACATGGCTGCTCACATCATAAACAGTAAACACAGTGGCACCTTGTATCTAAACTAGATCTACTGCATAGTGGTACATAATATGACCACCACATAAAGTGAGAGAAACAGCAAGAATGAGGTAAAATAAGCATCACAATTTTCAAAACTGTTGCTTATGCAGGTCTTGAGATATGGAAATGTGTCAGTTGCAGCACACTCTATGCACAAAACATTACAAAATTTGGCACTCAGCTGAAGAATGTGGTGGTGATGCAGGGTATGAAATTTCAAAGCTGTAGCTCAAGCAGTTCTTGAGATGATGAAATGTTCCCGTTGCACCGCCCCCCACTGATTAAATGTTACGAAATTTGGTGGGTGACTAAAGAATGTTGTAGTGATGCAGTGGGTGTAAAATTTGGTGAACTTTGACACTTTTAATCACAACATATTGGCTAATGAAGTCCTAGATTTTTGCTTTGAACATTATTCACTAGGTGGCACTACTCCACAAATGAATCCTAATGAGCGAGGGTAATATGCCTCTTAAAATAATTTTTATCAAAATGGTTTATGAGCTATTCCCCCAAAAAGTGCCTTGAGCCTATGCCGATTTGGGGGACACTAGCACACACTTAGGGACACAAACCTTATATTCCGTATCAGACCTGTAGGGCTGCACCACACCAAGTTTCACATGAACTGGTGAAGTCTATGATCTCATCAACCGAACATTCATGGATACAAAAACAGAAGAAAACTTTGACAAAATCTACATGACCACCAGTGCTAGCTGTGGCAGTCCTAATGAGCTCTACTCTAAAGTATAGTATTTGCTTTACATCAATCAACATACAGATATCTTTGCTTGTTAAACCTATAAACAGTCCAGTGGTTTGATTAGGTAAATAGATCACTCATCACAGTTATCTGGCTAGATTGATGCTAACCAAAGACAAACTTTGAAGCTTTCATGGCTTTGCCACTTGAAATCACAAAGGTTGAAAATGACATAATTTTGAGTCATAAGTTATAGGACATTATATAAATATTTAGGAGAGGAAACATTTAATTACTATGTGCAGTAACTTTATGAATACATCACTGTGGATGTAAATGTATATTTTAATTTACATAAATGCTGTTCCTTCTATGCACATACATTTGTTGTAGATTTCATTTGGAGTGCCAAATGCAGGGTATGGGAACAATTCAGAATCTACAACACGCAACATAATCTCTGCAGCATGCTAAAATGTCTTTCTTTCGCTTGCTGTGGTTTCTGCTTGTCCTCACTTTGAGCATGATCAATGCCTCTTGCTGGTGGATGTTAATCTGTGGCTTTATCTTGCCTTCAGGCCCCTGTAAAGATGCCTTCCCTGTTGAACTGTGCCCTGCGTGGGCACAGACCCCCACACTAGCACGCTTCCTGTGTGATCTTCTTCTGGAAGTGCTTTCTGGAAGGACTGGAGGAGGGCAAGATTGACTAAACCCACATCTATCACTTTTCAGCACACGCTTGTGGAGGGGTGACGCTGCCATTTTTAACCTTCAGTGGCTAATTGATTTCTGCTTTGCAAGTCGTTTCTCTCTTTCACACACATCCAGAGCAAACTGCTGGCACTGACTCATCATGTTAAGCCACACTGAGGCAAGGTGTCCTCTTTAGCTCGCGCCACTAATTCATTTTAAGGCAATCCGTCAGGTTAGTCTGTCAGGTGTTTGCAACATCGACACCTTCTCTGTCAATGCATCTAACAACTTTTTCCTGTTACGTGTTCTGTCTTTCTGTCTGTCTCTCAGTCAACAGCTGCCTCATTGGCTGCACAGTAAATAAACAATCAGCGAAGGAGCAGGGTGCTGCCAAAGCACAGCTTGCAGGCGAGAAGCTTTCTGGAATGGATTGAAGTCCAACAACGAGGTGGGATACGGAGGTCAGAGGGTTAGCAGAGAGGTCAGAACCACAACATATCCTTCCTCCCTAGAAGTTTACACTCAACTCCAAATGAGCTTAAAGCAAACACAGTACATAATGATTTCAATTTCCTGAGATCTCAATAACCATCTCCAGACCAGCGCGTATTGATCCTGTCTTCCTCTCTCAGCTAGGCGGATGCAACCAAACAAACATTTATGAAATGCTGTGTGAAGACCTTAATGCCAAGAGATTAGGTCAGTTATGTAACAGGAAACATTCATTTTCATATACAAGCACCCTCTTTGAAAATAATTATTTATCTAAGAGTACTCTCTTCAAAAATATGTATTTATTTGAGAGTACTCTCTTATCTGCACTCTTTTGATGGGTGAAAAACTCTTAGTATAATACAAATAATTATCAGGTACTCAACAAGAGAGGGTTTTATTAGTGCTAGCACCAAATTACAAAGGGAATTGATGTCTGTTGAGTTACAAAATGGAAAATCTTATGTTCAGTAAGCTCCTGTAAATTTTTCATTATAATATGAAAATATGTGTGTGTGTGTGGGGGGGGGTGTTATATGCAGAATCATGCTTTTTTATTTCAGGTTCTTTAAAAAATTATTTCAAGTTTCAAATATGATATTGTAAAATGTGACTGATTATAACTTGTTATTACTATTACAGTTAATTGTTACAGTTTGAAAGAGCTGGAAAGCATTTACAATTATAAGTGAATTGATCCTACTGTAAAATATCCATGCTATTTACAGAATTTTAGCACTATGTTGCTACTATTTGGACCATGTGATTATCCGATCAGAGAATTAAATGGCAGCAATGCGATGCATAAAATCATCAAGAGCTTCATTTAATGTTCACATCAACCAATGTGATCTCAGCAACTTTGGCCATGGCAGACTGGCTGGATTGAGTATTTCAAAACCTGGTGATCTTCTGGCATTTTCACACATAAAAGTATTTAGAGTTTACACAATGGTGGGGATAAAAGAAAACATCCAGTTAGAAGCAGTTCTGTGGGTGATGAGAGAGATGAGGGAAGAATAGTCTGACCGGAAGGTTACTGTAACACAAATAACCACTCTACAAACATGGTAAGCAGAAAAGCATCTCAGAATGTACCAGACATCACACTTTGTGGTGGATGGGCTACAACAGTAGAAGACCACACTGGATTCCACTCCTGTCAGACAAGAACGGCAATGTGATCCTAAAGAGGGCACAGACTCACTGAAATTTGGTCTTAATCAGTGCGTTTTAAGTTAAGAATTCTTTACAAGATTCACAGTGAAAAACAGTCATGAAAGTTGCTGAAGCAGATTAGTTTGTGAGAATGTCTGCAGTATCAAACCTACACGCACAAACACACAGCTTAAGCTAACACATGTGGGGCATTGCTTTCATCTTTAGCATCAAAAACACCAGAGTTCCCAGACACCCCTCTGCTTTCTCTTTTCTTTTTGAAACTACGTGAAACACACATGCTGTGTCTACACATTCACATACACTCCCTCAGGGATAAGGTGGAGTTAGCACTCTTACACACAAATAAACCAGCATGAAAAATGCCTGATCATCCAGCCATGATGCAACACACATCTGCCTACCCTCCCTGATATACATGAACACTCTCTCTCACGCACACGTACACACACACACACCTCAAAATCACCAGATCACAAGCTGCGTGTAACACAGCACTGCCAGTGTGCTGAGTTGCAAGCCCCAGTGGGATGACACTGACAAGCACTTGTCATGCTCCAACAGTTGCGCAGACAGACATGGTGGGAAGCCATGCCTCAGTAAGCGCAAATGCAATTAAAACTCCTACACGCAATTAACATGACCTATAGACTGTAACCAACTTCAAATGGTTTTAAATGCTTCAAGTTATCTACGGCAAAATCATGTATAACACATACGGTCATTTTTTTTCTCCAGTCAACCGTGTAGCATGGCTCTAACTACACCACTTCCACAAGAAAAAAAAGGCAATACATATAAATGATACAGCATTGTAAAAATGTCAGTAGTCCTGCCCTGGCTAGGCCACAGTGACAGGCTTTTAAAATAGACCTTTATTGTAGATTCACTGCTTCTGTAATGAGCTTAGGGGGCTGCAGCCCAGCGCAGCAGGCTTTAGTCGGGAATAAACCGCTGTTACACGGGCTTATTTCATCTCTATTGTTCCCCAGCTTACACATGCTAATGAAGAGGCCAGTTAAGGAAATGAGCAGGCTGGATTATTTCATGGCCTGCCACTGAGTGCATGATGAAACAGATCCTTCATCTTTAGAGCAGGTCAGAGCCCCCTCTGTTGCCTCTTTTCACTCATTCTTTTTCCTCTTAACCCCTATTTCTAAATCATTCTCTCTAGACAAAACGTCTTCACCTGTGAGAAATTTCAGAACAATTTACATTCACACAACTCTGAAATCCAAAGCAACGGAGAAGCAACAATGCAAGAAGTCCCACAAACAAGATCTCTCTCAAAACAGTATCAGGGTCCAACAGCAAACAAACATCAAACCAACATTTAAACAGGTACAGTACATCAAGAGCACCGATGTGGCCCGGATGTCTGAATATGCTTAATGTGAGGTCATGTCACAATGGCCTGTGGGAACTCCATTAAAGAACGCAACACAATAAGTTTACTTAATACGTAATGATCCAACTACCATTTCTTTTCAAATTGAGGGTTATCATCTAAAAATATATCAAGAGGAAATTTTAAAATTGAGTCTCATTCTGACCATAAAACTTTCACTCTTTAATTCAAAGTCTTCACAGCTCCTACAAACTAAATTTTCAAATAATCTGGTTTTCAGTATAAAATTTTTTACAAACTTTCTAAAAATGCAATAAAAACTGAAATCTTTAATTTGTTCATTCATTTGAAGCTTTTTTAACAGACAAAAGGACAAAGAAAAGATTTTCAGTGTTTTCAATGCCAAACTTAATTCTATCTGTTAAATATAAACAAATTTAGAAATTAATGGTTGCAACACATACAAAAAAAGTTGGGACAGAGGCATGTTTTGGTTATTATACTTTTTAATTGTTTAGGTATTGATGATAATAATTGTTGCAGTTTTGCAAGTGGAGTTTTTGCCCATTCTTGCTGTATAACAGACTTGAGCTACTCAACAGTAGGTGGTCACTGTGGTCTGATTCTCTACTTCATGATGCACCGTACATTTTCAATAAGACACAGATCTGGACTGCAGGCAGGCCAGTCAAGCACATTAAACCTTTTTGTCTTATTTTGCTTCTGACCCAACTTTTTGTTTGTTGCAGGTGTCACATTCTATTATTTTTTTATATTTACAAAATACAATCAGGTTTGTCAGTGAAAACTGTTAACAGTTAAATAAAATTTTAAGCAATTTACAAAAAAATACAGTTTTAAATTTTCTCTTGCATTTTTACAAAGTGTCCCAACTTTTCTGGAAAGAGGGTTAGTATAATATGCAGCAACACATCAAAACAAGACTAGCAGAATTCAACTTACAGCTTGATAGATAAGAAATTTGTGAATGTGAAGAAGGCCATCTACAAAAAAATGTAATAAATAATATCCTGAACTGACTGGAAGGTCTGAGACACCACTTAGCTCCTACTTCCTCCTCACATCTATACTGCTACAAAGCAGTACACACCTCTGGATTTAATGTGTGTGAAATTCACATGCTGTTTAAACTTCATATAATTAAGTAGAAGTGATGTAAAAGACCATGTGATAAGTGTTCAAGTAAAACATACATCATCATTACTTACTTTTATCAGACATTAATCTGACCTGAATAATTAAAAATGTTTTCAGGAGCTAAGCTCAAATTGCACTTCTTATTGCATGTACAAAACACAATCAGAGATCCTGAAACTTAATAGGTCATAATGGGTTATACAAAATGTACTACTCCAAACAGATACATACTTTTATGGAAGTACAAATTTTCCAAACCAAGTCCTTGACAAAAAATAGCATCTGTCTTCGCCAGTCACCTAATCTGAGAGAGAAGTTTTCATTTTTTCACCTTTTGTTCAGTAGAAAAGAAAGAGTCTTAAAGTCCAGGCTGAAAAAGCATGCTGTGTGTTGACTTTATACTATTTTTGAAAAATGCTAAGGAGAAATGAATCGAGCCAGACCTCAGCGGCTTCTGCTGTGGCCTGTAACATTGTTCTTGGTTTGATGAAAAAAAAAAAGTACTTCAGAGGTTTGAACTGTGCAGCTTTATAATATAATGCTGAACTCAGCTGTCACTGTAGAACGTAGCAGCAACTACTGTTTATTCACCTGCTGTCCTTTTCATGTTACAGCCTTTAGACTCCTACACTTTATATTCCTCAAGCCCTGATGTCTGTGATTGACAAGTCTAGATGTTCCACTGTTTTATTCAGCGTGAACACAGTTTTGCGATCATCATCTCTTCATCTCTTCTTTCCACATGCTGCATGTCTTTCACGCCGCCTCTCTTCTCACTAACACTCTGTACTCCTCTATACAGGAATGCTGGGGCTTGGCGCTACTTTGTGGCACACAGCAGAACATTATAAATCATTTCGGTGAAGCCTGGCCTCTGAACACATTTTACTCAGGAAGGATTTCTTAGAAGGGCTACAACACATCTTCAAAATACAGTGTATATTCAGTAGTATTTCAATTGTAACTACTTAAGGTCTAATCTAAGTAATCTTATAATTTCTCATAGCTTGAATTTCTACTACACAAAATCCATTAAAACAAAAGATATTCATTTTCAAACAATTAACTGAGCCTTTTAGGCTTCTTTTTTCACTACATATTCTCGGTAGTTAGGGAATAACATGACAATGGCACTGGAGTTCTGATGTAACTATATACTCTGTTAATGACTTCAAGATGATCACTTATATATTATGTAAGTTTTTTCTGACAGGTTCCCACCTGAGGACTAGTAAGGCTTAAAAATTTAAATGTGAATAGTTTTGTCTTACTAAATATAAATAGTAAAAATTCTGAAATTGGTTCTGACAGCCCTAATCAGTATTGTTTAGAATATATCCTGTTCTGTGCACTGAAGGTACTAAAGATCCCAATGGTAAATAAACAGTGATGTGTGTTAGAACCTAGAGACTAAAGTCACTGTGCTGAGTTTGTGAGGGGATAAAGTGACATTTCTAGATACGTATCTTGCACTGGACGCGTCTGCTCCTCAAAGGTCATGGCCCTGTCACATGCAATCACAATGGCTCCCTTTTCCCACATGCACGCACACACACACACACACACACACACACACACATACATACATGCAGTATGATGAGATGGAATGGTACTTACGAGATGGGCCCACTAAAATGGAGAATGGAGAGGAAAAAAAAGAAAGAAAATAAGATGGATGAGGTAAAATGACGTAAGTGTGCATGTGTGTGTGAATGTGTGTGTGTGGGGGGGGGGTTGTATGGAATAAAAACTGAAATCCTTAATTTGTTAATTCACTTGAAACTTTTTTTAACACACAAAAGGACAAGAAAAGATTTTCAGTGTTTTCAATTATGAACTTAATTCTATTTGTTAAATATAAACAAACACACTCAAAAAAATTGAGACAGAGGCATGTTTACCACTGGGTCACATCATGTTTTCTTTTAATTATACATATTAATCATTTGGGAATTGAAGATACTAATTGTTGCAGTTTTGCAAGACTTGAGCTGCTCAACAGTCCGTGGTCACTGTAGTCTGATTCTCCTTCATAATGCACCATAAATTTTCTATAGGAGACAGATCTGGACCAATATAAGCCTCTGCATCAATGGTACCTTCACATACATGCAGATCACCCATGCCATTGGCACTGATGCACCCTCATGCCTTCACAGATGCTGTTTTTCCCACTTTTCATTGGTAGCAGTCTGGATGGTCTTTTTCATGTTTGGCATATTAAATCCATTGTCTCTTTTTTCCAAAAACAGGCTGAAACATGGACTTTTCTGACCGTAGAACACATTCCTGCTGTCTTTTGGTTCATCTTATATGACCTCAGGCCCAGAGAACTTGCCGGTGTTTCTGTGCAAAACTGTGTTCAATGACAGTGATTTTCCAAAGTACTCCCAAGCCCATGTGGCTATGCCCATCATGGTAGCATGATGGTTTCTCAAACAATACCACCTGAGGGCTTGATGGTCACACACATTCAGCTGCGGTTTCTGCCCTTGGTCTTTATGCACCAAGATTTCCCCTGACTCCCTGAATCCTTTCATGATATTATGAAGTGTAGATGGTGAAAGACCTAAATTCTCTGCAATCTTGCACTGAGACACATTGTATTTGAACTGACTGACAATTCTCTCATGAAGTTTGGTACAAAGTGGTGAACCATGACCCATACTTGCTTACAAAAACTAAGCCTTTGGTGGACACTCATTTTATACTCAATCTTGATGACATCACCTGTTACCTGTTAAACTGCTAATTGTGGAACGTTCCAGTGTTACTTGTATAAACTTTTCAGGCTTATTTTGACTCTGTCCCAACTTTTTAAAAGTGTGTTGAAGGCATCAATTTCTAAATTTGTTTATATATAACAAAAAGAATTAAGGTCATCACTGAAAATACTGAAAATCTTTTCTTTGTCCTTTTGTCTGTTAAATAAAGCTTCAAGTGAATTAACAAATTACAGATTTAAGTTTTTATTGCATTTTTAGAAAGTGTCCCAACTTTTCTGGAAATAGGGTTTGTTGGTGGTTACATGAATTTCAGGGGTTTTTTTACAGCACAAGTTGTATTCACTCAAATCACCATGGGATCAAATATCATACTGGATATACTGTACTCTTCACTACAAATTAAACCTATCAACTGAATTACAAAGAAATAGAGGATGCAAAAAAAGAGTCTGAACTGTGTGCCATTAGTATTAAACCACAGTTAGCATGCTAGAACAGATGATGGATGACTTAAACCAAAAGTCTGATGCTGCTACACATTAACATGTACGTGTTCAGATTTCTGTGAAACAGAACACCCAACCTACAGTCGTGTTTCATGGCGCGAAATGCACCTCCAGCTGAACAGAACTACTTTATTTGTGTCTGGCAGCAATAAATAAATGAACGTTACTTTAGCAGTTTGCCCTTTTTAATGAGCGCAGTACGAGGGAAGCAAGTGCACTTGTGTTGCAGCTGACTGGATTAAAACTGAAATGAAGTGTTGATGAAATGGTCACATCACTCTAGACCTAGCATGCATTAGCATAAGTGGGAGTATATACAGTGCATATACTGAGCATCATGTACTGCGTGTGTGCGCAAGAGTCTTCACTTACCATGAACCTGCAGTGTTCCTGATGCTTCTGCTTTGCCAACGCTGTTTTCAGACACGCAAGTGTACGTTCCTTCATCCTCCGCTCTCACCTGTGTCAACCGCAGACTGTTATCACTCCTGATTTCGAACCTGAAAAACATAAAGATATAAATACACCCACACGTAATCGGTGAAATGATCTAGCAAAAGCTCGGTTATTGTGTACTGTCTCAGTAATGTTTATCCACCATATTACTTCTTCCTACCTTAGAGTAAAAAGAACTTTAAAAGTAGAAGTGGTACATAATAAAAGGTAAATACTAAATAATAATAATAATAATTATTATTATTATTAAACTGATATTGACTGTCACACTTCTTTTTGTTTATATTACTTATAATGTATTAAAAAAAAGGCCAGTTATCGCAAACGCTTGGTTGCAGTTGTTGCTGCTAAGGGTGGCCCAACCAGTTATTAGGTTTAGGGGGCAATCAC
>JAOVVH010000010.1:7468656-7478708 GCA_028566435.1 Scorpiodoras heckelii
AGTGCCCCCTGTGGACAGAATTTTAAGAAATTTGGTGTTTGCCTAAATAATGTGATGTGGGTTGTGAAATATAATCAAACAAATGTTGGTGAAAAATAAATGGAAGAAGAATTCAAACTTGTCATATTACCAAGGAACATTGTCATAATACTGAGAAAAACCCAGAAAACATAAAACCCAGAAAACACAAAATCGTCTGTACATAATTTTCTTGTGGTGAAAAATCTATTACCAAACTGGAGACACTGGAGACTCCTTCCATACATGTTAAACAATTTGGACAAGTAGTATGTTGAAAATACAATGCAATTATAAGGGCCATACCGGGAAGCGTACTGTTGTAAAATAAAAATTATGTGTACAATGTTGTATTCATGTTACTGGGTACTTGGTTGATTAAACATCCGTTTTTTTCAGTAGTATTGGAGTTCTAGTTGTTTTGAGGCCCTAAGGTGGTTCACTAATCGTCCCTCTCCTCTTCTGGGATGAATTAGTCTTTCTCCTCTTTCTGTGTTGGGACTCTGTTATAGCCAGCGATGACAGGAGCAAAACCTGGTGTTGAACACAGCTGTCATAAAGCATGGAGCCCCTGGGCCAGGCCGAGCTACTAACTGGAGGGGATGTGTGTGTGTGTGTGTGTGTGTGTGTGTGTGTGTGTGTGTGTGTGTGTGTGTGTGTGATGGGGGAAGGGGGCATGAAGGAGGCTGTGTGATACTAAAAGGCACCTGCAACCCAGACATCTGCCCACCTCCCCATACACCACCCCCACCAGCTACCCGTTAAAACGAACCACACACACACACACACACGCACACACACGCACACACACATACACAGCGTGGCGTGCTCCCCTTGACGTTTCATCATTTCAATCCCCGATAGGATCAAAGAGGCCTCTCAGGGTTTGATGAGGCTGGTGCTGGACGCCCACACTCCTTATTGCCTTGGGGATGGGGGAACCCTGAGCTACTGCAGATGCATGTGCATTTTTTCTTCTGTTTGTCTCTCATGGCATTGCTGTGCGAGTGTTTGTCTTTGTCGACGTGCTCATTTGGAAGCTGTCTATGTCGCTTAGTTATCACCTGAGTCCTGTTAGGGAGACCACAGCTGGGAATAGCACTCGCTCAATCTCCCTGTCCCCCTCTCACTCACTTTCTCTCCTCTGTTTTCTTCTGCTTTTTCATGCAGCTTGCCCCCTTCAACAGCTGATTGATGAGAAGCATCTGTGTACATTGTTGTGGTGACTGAGCATGAAAAATAATTTCCACTGTAAAGGGAAAATATTGCGACCTGACCCAATGAAACAAAACAGTTACGTAAAAAGTGATACCACGCCAGCTTTAAAATTTGCACCATGTTGCTTGTTTATATGCACATTTAGCTTATATGCACACATAACAAACATGGAGCATTCCTGTTGAATACCTTTAAGAATGTTAATAAAAAAACAATAAAGTCCAACATAAATTGTATCAGTGCGTGTGTTGTTATTGTTTGGTTTGTGGTTTTGGTTACAGACGTTGCTTTTACGACCAGACGGCTATAAAACGTGTGAGGCTACAGCCTGTGGGCTCAGAAATAATGAGTAATATTTCACTACTTTACAAGCCCAAAAAAACCCTAGTAGCACGAGGCCACACCAAGCTGATATAGATGCAGTTAATGGAAAGATGGGAAGATAGATAAGATGGGCTGTCAAGGTGCGTCGTTTCAAAGCTCTTAAGAACATCTAAACACGCTGGTGCTCTTGCTACGTAGCCCCTACCTTACACGGCCGGCCGTGTCAGGGTGACAAATTGATGTAATAAATGCAGGTGCTTTATGGCAAGGTCGCATGTGCTGCACTGGAGGTGGCTCTCATTAAGCAGGAGGGAAGAAGAGTGGGGGAGAAATCCGCAAGTCTGGATGAGGGAAAGGGAGGATGGGATTTGAGAGAAGCGTCCAACTGGCAGTACGGTCCTACAGCAGGCAAAGTGCCAAAGGGATGACTGTGATCTGTAACCCGAACACTGAAAATCACTGAGCCACTGCCTGAGGTATAGCTTACTCTCATTTAGAGTATAGCAGAAGAAAAAAGAGAGTACTGTGTACTTTATTAGGCTGTGAGTCCTGAACATCCAAATTTGAGGTTTACTGAAAATCAAGTAACCTATTCTTTTGTACACTGAACAGCCATTACATTAAAACCACATGACTAATATCATGTAGGTCCTCTTTGTGATGCTTAAACAGCTCTGATCCGTCAAGAAATGGACTCCACATGAGCTCTGAAGGTGTGCTGGCACCAAGATATTAGCAGCAAATCCTTTGTCCTGCACATCCCAAATATGCTTGATCAGATTGAGATCTGGGGAATCTGGAAGCCAAGACAACACCTTGAACACTTTATCATGTTTCTCAATCCATTCCTGAACAATGTTTGCAGTGTTTTCCTGCTGAAAAAGGTCACTGCCATTAGCGAATACTGTTGGTGGTGAAGGGGAGTACTTGGTCTGAAACAATATTTAGGTATACAGGTTTTCTTCCCACCTCCCAAAAACGTTAGTAGGTCACTGCCTCTGAAAAATTGCTGTATGTGTGAATGAGTGTGTGCATTGTGTTGGTGAAAGACTGGCATCCCATTCAGGGTGTGTCCCTGCCATCTAGATACTATGACCCGTAGCACCGTCGCCTCACAGCAAGAAGTTCCTGGGTTTAGTCCCAGGTGGGAGCGGTCTGGGTCCTTTCTGTGTGTAGTCTGCATGTCCTTCCCATCTCCGTGTATGTTTGCTCTGGGTACTCTGGTTTCCTCCCACGGTCCAAAGACATGTAAGTTAGGTGAATTGCATATAGAAAATTGTCCTAATTGTGTTTCCCTAAGCCCATGTAGTGGGAGGGTTGCATTGGGAAGGGTATATGGTGTATAAAATGTGCCAGATCAAGGTGCGGACTAGATCCGCTGTGGCGACCCCAAGGAATGGGAACAGCCGAAGGAAAAAAAATGATTATGCAATTCTGACATTTTTCAGCTTGTGAACAGTTTATAAATAGCACAGTGATGATCTGGAAAAAAGTCTGTCTGATTCTAGCATTACTATTGTCACTGGATGTTAAATAAGAGTTTAAAAAAATTTCCATGGTACTTATTATTTGTGATGAAAAATATAACAGCAGGTTAACATCTGTGGTATAATTATACTTTAGAGTGTAATGACTGACCCTCTGTGTGCTTTTGAATAGAACCTAGAATTAGCTCTCATGCACCAGAACATTCATTTCTGAGGTATTATTTTTATTATTATGCATGAAAATACAGTTTGCATTTTTACTAGTATGTCAGCAAGTATTACTTTGCTAAAAGTATTGCTAAAAGTATTGCTTTGCTCAGTCTGTCTCCTAATCAGACAGGAGCTCTCTTTAAGTCACTTCAGTGGGAGGTATTAGCGAGGTTAATCCTCACAGCTTCTCCTGAATGCGAGTACAGTATGCCACACACTAGTGCTGGGTGATAACATCATCTCAATTTGTATAAAACATTTCCTTTAGAGTGATAATATGCTTAGTTCAATAAACTTTATATTGATCTGTCTAACCAGTATCAGCTGGTCACTATGGGGTGCTGGGGCTCTGCCCTCCTTCAAATTATCCAGAGAAGAAAGGCTACTTTAACATGTTAATTATATATTGCAAAACAGTTATTAAACCTGGTAGTCAAGTTAGCATTTATTTAAAGAAATGTCAAAAGTTATATTTGTTTGGTTCATTTCTGTGTGTATACATATATTTCTTGTTCAGGGTGCCGGCCAAATGAGTGTCTATGCAGCTTAAACTTTTGCCAAACAGGTGACCTGAGGCTGCTCTCTAATTGATTGCTTTAAGACTTTCAGTATTGTTTTTATATATTTGATCTGATGTGATTGGACAACTCCTGATGAATCACTAGTCAGCTAACTGTTAGCTAACTAGTACTAAGGAGATGAACCGCCAACATTCAGGTTGGTGCAATATTTCTTCTAAGTTAAAGAAAATTCAGTTTTAGTTTACAAAAAAAAAAAAACTTTCACAAGAAAAAAACCCCAAAAAGAATTAAGGAGTCTGGATTGGATCAAACCAATTTACAAATTCAGCAGGAGGCAGGTGATTGAGGATGGGCTTACATGTTAAATTTGTTTTGTCTGTTATAACAGGGCTTAAAATGTCTTAATACACATTAAATTGCTTTAGCAAAAAATTAGACTGGGGACACTGATCTCCTGGGACTTTCACACACAAGAGTCTCTGAAATTTATGCAGAATGGTATAAAAAAACATCCAGCAAGCAGCAGTTCTGCAACACCTTGTTGGTAAGAGACATGACAGATAACATGAAGGATACAGAAACTCATATAATCACTCTCTGTAAACATGTTGAGTAGAAAAGCATCTCGGTATGAGTGAATGCTGAACTTTGAGCCTGATAGGCCACAGGAGCAGAAGACCACATCAGGTTTGACTTCTGTCAGCCAAAAACAGAAGTGGGGTAAACAGGCTCAGCAAAACTAGACTGTGAAAAAGACCTGGTGAAAAATCTTTCAGTTTGGTGCAAAACATACATACCAAACGTGCTCCATCAAACAAAAACTTTGGCTATAAAAATCTGAAATATGCAAAAAGGAGCATCTCCCTCATACCAAACTCCTGCGTAATGAAATTCAGCTCCCAGAATTCCTCAGGCGTGCTGTGTCATCTCAGCTCTGGTTACTGTGGTGACACCACCAACTGCTTCCCTTGTCATGGGATTTGAATACTGACCCCAAAGGTAAAATGTCTGTCACACACAACAAACCTTTATCTCACAGGCTGCAGCAGCTCATTAAAAATTCAAGCAGTCTGACAATAGTTACTTACTTCAGTTTAACTTGAGGGCCAACATTTTTTTATGCTTCGACATAAATAATCTAGGTAAAAATATTCCCTCTAATTGGCAATGACAAGCTTCAAATTTTCTAGTCTTTGAAGAGGAGGTAGACATCTTGATTAGACAGTCTGTGGATAAACTTTCCCTGCTCTATTTCCCTAGCTGTATTCTAAAGAGGCTCAAAGATCTCAAAGTCCCAGTACGACTTCAAAAGACTGATTCAGGGATATGAGGTCTGCTCTACAGGCGGTCAACTGTCTAGAGCAAACAAAGACACACACACACACACTCTACTGTACACTTCAGTTGTTTTTAGCCATGTGAGAACTGTGATTATCTGAACAATACTGGACAGAAGGCTGACCTAAAGAACGACTGAGTAAAGAAACAACTCAGCAAATGTGGCAGTGATGAAGGGATGAGAAATGCGAAAGAGCAGGAGGGAAGAAACGAAGCTGCTGTTTTTATGACCAGGAAAGGGGAGCCCCTAAAACATGCTCATTTTGTATGCAGATACAGATAACAATAAGTCCATTAGAGAACTGGTCTAATCCAACATGTGTGGTGCACATGGTGGGTGTAATGGAGACACCGTCTGTGAGTGAAGGAGGATTATTTTAATCTAGTGATGGGCAAGAGGCTAAATGTTGATGATGAGTGAACAGGATGGGGTGCAGGCAACTGTGGACTGCCCAAGCTCCACCCCACCCCCATTCACCCTCATATGTCCCACTTTAACCCTGTTTACTGCCACGTGGCCATCTGGGTGGACCAAAAGAACCAGAATGAGCTGCTCTTTTACTGACAGTGAATATTGATAGGCCCATCTGTACACTGGCAATGAGATGGACTAGGGGTGTGTAATGAGTTGATGTAATGCATATCATATAATATGAAACACTAAAATGAACAGTGATATTATTGTAATAGAAACTGAACTTCAATGCTGTGTAGAATGTTGACTTGAATGTTGAAACGGTACAAATGAAATATACACTTTATGAGTGGGAGGTCAGGCCTTAGGTAATGGTGGCTAAATAGTTAAGGCTCTGGGTTATTGATCAGAAGGTTGGGGTTTCAAGCCCCAGCACTGCCAAGCTGCCATTACAGGGCTTTTCGACCAAGGCCCTTAAGCCACACTGCACTAGGGGCACCATGTCATGACTGACCCTGTGCTCTGAGCCCAGCTTCCTAACAAGCTGAAATAAGTGTAAAAAATAAAACTGAATTCAACTTACCTCAGAAGTAGGAAGGCAGAGCTCAGAATGATGTCATTTTCAACTTACAATACAGAATACCGGTAAGTCAATTACAGGTAAGAAGTGCTACTGCTGATGCTGTGCACAGCAATGTTGATTTAATGTCCATTGTGGTATTTGGAAGAACTCAGAGTTAAGAGTACCAGCCCAAGTTCTTGCATAGGAATTCCGAGTTTAGGTGGTGATTTCTATGGGGCAGTCGTGGACTTGTGGTTAGGGTGTCTGCCCCGTGATCGGAAAGTCCCAGGTTCGATTCCCGTGGCTGACAGAAGTCAGATGAAGTGTCCTTGAGCAAAACACCCACCGATGAGGGCACACATTCACTGCCCCCTAGTGTGTCTTCACTAGCGTGTCTCACTGCACGGATGGTTCAATTTCACTGTGTGCAAGCACAGTGACAAAAATGTGTCACTTAAAAAAAATTCACTTAATTATGAGCTACAGCCTCTAGACAAATGCAGCATAAGCACACAGCTTATTCATTTGGCTTAACAGATTCAGAGACCAAGCCTCCTTCACTGGGAGTAACCAGCACAGAGGCCACACCTCTGTCAATGGGACTAACAAGCATGAAGGCCACACCTTTTTTTACTAGGACTGACAGGTACAGAGACCATGCCTCTTTCACTGAGCATAACATACTCAGAGGCCATGCCCCTTTCAATCTTTCACTGACACGCACAGCCAAGTATGGAATATGATACAGAATGACATTGTACACAGAATGATAAGTACAAAGTATCAAAGACACTTATAAACTTTGCAAATACCAGTAATATAAACAAATGCATGTATATAATAAAATTTTATTACAAACTAATAGGCACCTTGTTTCTGTACCTGTTCTTTTGGCACCCTATCTTTTGCCTGATACACAAGTTTAGAGTCAGCACAGGCCTATGGCAAAATATGACTGCATCATTATAATGATATAACTAAATCTAGTCATAAACTGCGTCTGTATTTTGTTATTGTGTCCCAATAAAGTGCCACTGTGTGTTTAAATATGGGCTATGAATAACTGAGAATTAGAAAATGTGTCGGTTCCTGGTGCATGGCTGAGTGGTCTATAAAAGAGGTTTAGTTTTATAAACACATAATCATAATGCACTGCTTCAAGAAACGAGTAATAAATGTCAGAGGGAGTAGTGGAATAAGTCTTAGATGCATACTCGTGATGTATGACCCCTTTTTACTTGCTCTTTTTTAATCTTTCCAGGGGTCGAACCTGAACTGTTCTTCGCTGTCTTCAACACATGCCAGTCAGACGTGCTGAGAGAAGACAGGGGTCAGACCCAGTAAGACTGACAGAGCCAGGAAAGATGTGAATAATAATTCACCGCGCATCACAAGACCAACTCTGAATCTATCCTGACGTTAAAGCAATTTTGTTCCTGAAGTATCTGATCCTTCAGGTTTTTATGTATCTACTTCAAACAGCTTAATGACCCAGAGGCATGACGCAGGCACCACTAATGTACACAGACAGAAAAGGAAGGCTCTTTAGGAAATGATACTTGATTATCCTGCCTACTTGATTTCAGGATACATGATGGAGTATAGCTCTCTAAGAGAACAGTATTTTCATCCATAGTTCTAGTATGCTTCAGTGATATTTCTGTTCGGGATGCTATTAAAAATTGCCCTGCCGCTATTCTGTCATTAAAGCTACAGTCAGGAACGATCCAGTTATTGTCATGGTTACAAGAGAATGTTCACATAGACGTGTCTGTAGCACACAAAACCTGCCAATTCACTTCCTCAGAAATCTTAAGCATTTGCAAGAGGCTAATTAATAACTGGGATTCTTCCAAGCCTGTAGAAAGAAAATGAGTAAATAACCTAGCAGAAACTTCACTTGAGAATCACCATGTGGTTTTAGACACTTCATGTGTTTTCACACATTTTTTACCTGTGACCTTTTAGATTGAATGCATGTGCATTTTTATGTTGTTTTGCTTGTGATTCATTTCTTTTCTTATGTGATTTTTACATATACACATTTAGGTGATTTTATTTTTACATGATTAGTGTATTTTATTTTATTTTTTTCCCCCCTCAGATTTTCTCCACAAATTTAGTCACATGCCATTCCGATTCATTTCAGTGATTTTTTTTACACATGATTCACTTAATTTCATGTGTCATTTTTTCCCACTTCATCTATTTTCATGTGTTTTCTTCACAATTCATTTGTTTAAATTTTATTTTTTTTTAAAATGAGTTTATTTTCACATCTTTAAAGGATGAAACTTTTTCACATTTTTTTCATGAGTCATTTATTTTTAATATGGTTTATCACAGAATTCATATATTTTTACATTTTTTTCACACGATCAATTTCTTTTCACTTTTTTCACAATTCATCTATTTTCATGTGTTTTTTTTTTTAACTCCACCACCATTTTCTCCCTAATTTAGTCATATCCAATTCCCAACCCATCAGTATTTCTCCCATGTCACACGACAAGCTGCCAGTCATGTTTCTCATATGTGATCACATACGACACACTGCCATATGTGAACAGCATACAATCATCCATGTGAAATGTAAGTACCTTACCTGCGGCTGGGTTATGCAGGTTAGTGAGTGTACCTACTAAATTCAGAGCTAGAACTTGGCTCTTTGCCTGCTCGCCTTCTCTCACATGGCTGTTGGCTCTGCCAGCAAGAGAAAAGCAATCAATCATCCAATTCCAGGGCTACTGTCTGTCCAGCCTCTTGAAGCGTGCACAAAATGAACTAAACTATCCAAGAGGCCTGATAGCAAAGTACCATAACAAAACAAACGCTAGTAAACTGATTGCAATTTCTCTGCTTTTTTGGCAATTCCAGCTCAGAGCTCTGTAGCATGCATATCTAAGACTATCTGAGACTATCTGAAAGCTGTTGAAATTAAAGAGGTTTATTTAGTATAGACTAATATTTGAACTCAAACCTTTTCCACTTGGGAGAAAATGAAACGCAATCATCCTTAAAGGCCTCTTCTTCAAACTGACTGCCTGTTTGGAGAACAGATTAAACGAATAATTCCAGTCTTATTAACCTGGTCTGCACAATATTCAGAATCAATGAAATGGTACTTTTGCACTTGTGGGAATAATAAAGAATAAAGAAAAAAGGCAAAATAAAAAAATCGCTATCACCGCAAGAATCTGCCAGCACATAAAGGACACTTTTAGCAGTGATAAACCACGCACAGTGTGAGACCACTTTAAGAACGTGACACTTCAATGGCTGCTGCTTCTCAAACATGACAAAATGTTTGCTTTAATTACTGCAGTTTTCTTGTTTGTTGATTTCTTGCCTCTATTCTAAAGCGGAGCAGTGAGAGAAGAGAGAAACCAATTAGTGACAGAGAGCCGAATCAAGTTTGC
The DNA here is from genome assembly GCA_028566435.1 of Scorpiodoras heckelii. Classification (NCBI taxonomy): domain Eukaryota; kingdom Metazoa; phylum Chordata; class Actinopteri; order Siluriformes; family Doradidae; genus Scorpiodoras; species Scorpiodoras heckelii. The sequence goes on from JAOVVH010000010.1 coordinate 7,478,169, forward strand.
AATCTGAAAGCGTGTGCTGCAAACTAAACAGCTGCAGCATTTCCTTATTGGATATTTAATATTTTAGAATAAACACAGAAATCTATAACTGTATGCCTCTGAAATAAGAAGCACTTTTGTGTTTATGTGTAGCTTGTCATCAGCTGAATCTCCTCCAAACCTGGAAAGAGTATGATATAGGCTTAATGCTTTGTCAATGTGTATATGTGGACCATGTATTTATATCTTAGTTGTGACCAAATGTCCCTCACATGGATAGGAAAATTTTATATTATTGACCTTGCAGGGACATTTTGCTGTCCCCCATAAGGAAAGTGGGATTTTTGTAGTTTTTAACTAAAATAAGAAAAAAAAAGAGCCAAAAACTTGCCTTTTCATTACTGAGGTTAAGTTTATGGTTAGGGTAAGGGTTAGGTATAGCATTAATTAACTGCATTAGTAATTATGTCAATGGAAAGACCTCACAAGTATAGCAGTACAAACATGTGCGCTTGTGTATGTGTTTGTATGTGTGTGTGTGTGTGTGTGTGTGTGTGTGTG
>JAOVVH010000010.1:7479454-7499748 GCA_028566435.1 Scorpiodoras heckelii
CACACACACACACACACACACACACACACACACACACACACACACACACACACACACACACACACACACAGTGTCAGAGAGTGTACAAAACTGCCACGGTCCAAACCATACCAAAATTAAGCAATGTCAAAGGACCACAATATAACCATGCTTTTGATTTTCGCATTAACCTTACCAAGTATACGAAAGTATTTTGAGGCTCAGGAACACTTTTGCTGACCTAAAATGAACTTCCAGTCTCAAACTAATGAACATTGCTGAGATCCTATTCACTTAGTTTTTATTGCTATATAAAATCTGGGTGTGACAAACCATTAGGACTAACACACTTTGTACTAATGAAATTAAAATGCTTTACGATACAATATTCCATCTGCCTGTAACACTTTAGCACTGATTTACACTGAAGAGATTTTTAACATCAGAGTTTTTCAAAAACAGTCCTGTTTGCTGCACTCTCTGGGTTTAACAGCATCGAGTGCAGCCAGCCCTGTAGGAAAGTGCACGCCCTGATGCACATAAGTCACCATTTCTGTGGCTTTAGCCTGGCCTAGCTGACCTGAAAGCAGACAGTCTTATCGGTGTTGTCGCCCCTGCCTAATCCCCAAGAGACCAATGCAAAACACCAGACCTCACGTAGCCTGACTCAAACACTGTACCCAAACACCTTGAAAAACTCTACTCCTGAAAGCAGGGACCATCAACTGCTAGAGCAGGCGGTCCAGATGTGGATCCAACAAAGTATTTCAGTGGATCAAACTGAGTATGTGATAAATACTGCAGCCAATCTGATCAACAAATTAAAAAAAAAACCAGCTGGCAGTCATCCAGTGACTAGTTTTGAAAACATGAACCATTGCGGCTTCTGTTGTGGCTTGTTGCAACCGCATGCAGGATAGATGGCTAGGTACATTAGCTTAAAAAGGGAAGTCTGTTTTCACAGACTTTAATAGGTTTTAAAAATTTTATTTACCCTCTCCTGTCTCATTAGCAAACCAGCGACATGCCTTGTTAAAAACAACATTGACAATAGGCAGGTTTCATTTAACCTTCTGAATGCGCAATTTAGAGAGAACACATATGACAAATAAGGTTATACACTCACATGAGATGTATTTTTCAGAGGATTTGACAAAGCAATAGTCCACAAAATTGAAATGCATTTAAGTCACGTGACATTCAAAAACATGGTGCATTTTGTGTGTGAACTTTTCCTGAAGTTAGTTAAAGATAAAGAGACCACAGCCATTTCAGACAGCAAGCAACAAAAAATGCTAATGTTTATAAGGTGCTTGAGGTACATATGAGGGAGAGAGGATCAAACAAACTGCTGCAGGGTTTAAGGGGTTTGCCTTTCTGTCAGTTTCCATCAAAATCATTGTGAGATCCGTGAGCATATTTAATTGGAATGACTATCACGAGAGGAGAAAACCCAGCTTTAATCGCATAACACCACTCAGTGGAACCACCACAGACATGCGCAATTGCGTTTGTTGGCTTTTTTGAAAAAATCGCTCCAAAGTTGTGCAAAACTGCAATGCAAATCTGCCTAAGGAGAACAGAATGAATAAGGTAGTATGTAGGTTTCCTCTCTGCTGAATCTATAGAGCTTTAAATTCTCTTATTTCATGGTGATTTTAACATTTTATATTAGCTGCTTCTGGACCTTTGTAAGTTGAAATTTTATGTAACTGGGCCTACAATTTTTAGTTGAATAGCCCTGTCTTAAATTCTCCATCAGCTGTGAAAACAGAACAGAGTGTTCTTGAACCCTAACGGACCTTACACAGGCTGAGTTCAGTTCTCTGTAATGACTATTCAGCACATCATGTACCACACGAGATCCTACTGTACGTGTCGACGTCATACACGACAGCTGTCTGCGCTCACACTAGGACAGGCTTATTGTGCTAAAAACTCAGTAAAATTACTCTACTAGTTGTTACATTTGCCTGGATTGCATTGATTTGGCAAAACAGATCCTAAAAAGAACGCTTCAGCTGATGGTTCTCAAAAATGAGTGTTTGTGGCAACATCTAGTCAAATTGTGGTCAGTCCCAGTGAAATCCCCCTATGTGAGAAATTCCCACTCTCAACCAATCAAAACAAAGATTCTCAGGTTCTCCTTTCACATGTTCACTCCCAGCACATCTTGGGACAGCTGCCAGTTTGCCTTCACCTGTTCCCATGGAAATCAGCCCTGACCTCTAAATAACCTCCTTTCATAAGGTCACATGACTATGACTCGCCCAAATGCCCTCAGTAAAACTGGGCATCAGAGCATGGAGAGTGTCAGGGTCATGAAGAGTGGAGGTGACACGTCATAATATTATTGCTTCCTATGGTCAACTATTTTGCAGAGAAATTATGGAAAAGCAAAATATCATAATTCTCATTGTGTTATGCCGCTCTATTTTGTTTGGAGTTCACTGCTGCTTTTGTTTATGTTATGCCATGTCATTTTGCTTCAGTCCTGTTCCTGTCTACTCGACTGTCATGATTGGTCGATTACCTTAATGTGTTCTCCTGTTCTATGTCTCCTCTTGACCAGTTTGGTTATTTGGACCAGTGCAATGGTTTTTCTTTTCTGAGTTTATTTTGAATTTATGAACTATCCTTGATGCTACCTGTGTGCATCTACATTTACATTTACATTTATGGCATTTAACAGACGCTCTTATCCAGAGTGACTTACAAAAGTGCTTAGTCATCTATTAACTCATGCGTACTTTGACACTGATTCTTGGCTTGCCCCAAATAAAACACATCTTGCATTTATGCACTTGCATTCTATAATAACTGCATATTGCACAAAAATTTTGTTGTTAACATGATTGTAACCAGTAAACCATGTACAAGATGCAGTTTTAATTTTTCAGCTTTTAGGTTTCAGGTCTTTTGAGAAGACACTAACACTGAAAATAGCAAGAAACTCATAATAATCAACTGCTACTGAAAATATCTAGTGACATGATTTCAAAATGATTCTCCGTCAGTTACAAACCATGAACACATCAGTCACATCAACAGCACAAGCCAAAGTAAGCATTTAAAAAATGTTAGTAAACAGAAATGCACTAGCAAGAACAGTCACTTTCATCCCTCATTTAGTGCAAAGGAGCTACTATTTGTCGCTCCATATCATCTAAAGTGCAGCTTATAACACAGAATACATGAAAATACCCTCACTGCCCTAAATATCACCTTACAAAAATGGCATGTAAAGGCTTAGCAGAGTAACCGAGTCTCTTCCTGTGTGCATTCATGCACTCCCACACACACACACACTGAGCTGCTGCCTGTCGCTGCTCTCCAGCACGCCTCTCATCAGTGCCCCATAATGTACAACATGCTGCCTGCTGCTGCCAGATGGAGCCGTTTGGCATTTGAGGTCCACACTCCTCTCTCTTGCACTCAGTCTCTCCCACTCCTTCTTAGCCCTATTCCCCATGTCCCTCACTCTTGCTGGGCCCCACCTCCTTCTCCACCACCTACCCTCTCTGTGTCTCCCCCCATGGGCTCCACCTCCTGTGCCCTACACCAGCAGCGTGGCAGGCCTGAGCAGCAGCTGAACAGCCCTATGCCCCTCAGCTCCTGCCCACCACCTGCCTTCTGGCTCAGTGCCATTCTGGAGCGAAGCTCACTGATGCCATGCCAGTGCTGGCAGTGAGCGCCCCCATCATTACACCCCCCTCTCCTCCCACTGTCTCTCTCCAGAATGCTGCCACCAATCCAGTGTGTGCCCATGGGCCTTACTCAATCACCCCACCATTAACCTGAGATGACTTAACAATGAACATGAAGCACCTGCCATATGGGGCTTTTCGTCTGATCAGCACAACTGCCTCAGCCTATAGACAGTCTCAACTAAACTGATATTGTGCTTCAATATAAAAGCAAGATCATGTCCAGCATGGGCTACAAAATACATTAAATTACCTTACTGTGCCATTTCCTTTCATTCCTTTATGCAGACTGATTCTTTTCTCAGCATCTCTTTCTAGTTTTCTCTACTTCTGAAGTAGCAGAAGGACAGAAAGCACAGACTCAGAACTCACTAGAGAATAAGCAGGAATCTCGTCTCTGAGAGAGAGAGAGATGACCACAATCCCACGAGGATCGCTGACAGTAGGATCAAATGGTCTAAAACAGACAAGTATCCTAAATCTAGAAAAATAAAACTGAGAGATTTAGTTCCGAAGATCTGAGTGGCTGAGCCACATTCGAACCATTGTAAAGTCCTCAATATACACACTTTATCAAAATAATTGAATTCTGTATGAATGTGCCAGATTTTAAACCTATACAAAATTACACCTATGCCATTATTCTGTCCTATTCTTTGTCTCTTATATTATTTCGCAACCAAAGCTTACTGTTTAATAATACATTAAATTAGTTATTAAACACTTTTTGTCACCATTTTATAAAAGTAATAAGCCACTTAGGCATGTGCATTAGAGTAATTTTTAGGTAGTTTTAGGTGATAAAATCCACGTAATGAACACACTCTCATGGTTTATTGCATTATTCTTTGAATACTGAAGTGATTTACAGAATTCATTTATCTAACTCAGGCTTGTAGTCAGTGAGGGAACATCAGCATCAGGTAACTGTTTTTTTCCCCAAAATATAAATACCTTGATCTACTTTTTTTGGAAACTTAAGGGGCTGAATTGATAGCTTGCCGCTATGACACTGCATATGTCAGCGGCTTAGACAGCATTGCTTTGATAAGTTATATACGGAGGTTAGAGACAGGCTTTGATGATGGTTTATGTCACAAAATTGTCTGTATGTGCTAAAAGACTGTGACAAAAGTCAGCACAAAATAAAAATCATGAATTAGAACAATTTCAGATTCCAACTTACATTTACCAAAGCTCTGTGTCATGGTTTTCCAACACTTCCTCTTTTTTTATTAACATTACAGGATATGTAGGACAGTGACGGACACATATGCAGCCAGATTCTATGCAGTCATTCGATTTGGACTTCGTGGTTTCATAAATCAGATCATTATTTCTGAGACTAATTTTCTAACGACACAACTGATTACGAAAGCCCTTTCTGTAATTTCTATCACATTCAGCCATCTGATTAGCAGCACTCATAAAGCAACTCAGCAACATCACCATGAACTCAAAACGAACCCGCAAATGAGCCTGGGAAACGATATGTGGCATGCTTTTATTGAACTCTGCAAACACAGATTCATATTTTCTGTTATATCATTAGGCAAGCCTCAGATTTATTGTTGTGTTACATTAAAAAAAGGTGAAGAGTTCACTTGTAAATAAGGGGCCAATTTGTTTATTCACTAACCCCTATACAACCCTAGAAGATGAGTAACCAGCTATTCAATGTTTTTCTTTAATCATTTATATCACATAAGCCCTGAAGGTCATATAAATCTGTAAAGAGAAAAATAGATTTCTTGGATTCAAGGTAAAGTGTTTCAATCTGCCAAGTATATACAGCAAAATAAAAATGAGAAGACTGTAATTTCTAAATTCTTAACAGAAACACTATTTTAGTTTGGCAGACCACCCGTCCCTCTGTCTCCCAGGAGTAGGAGGAAGTGAGGCATATTACCCCTCATCTACCACGCTCAGCAGATGGTAAAGCGTTTAAACAGTCTAGAGGGCAACCAACACCAGTTCAGGGCTACAGCATGTCTCTAAAGACAGTAAGTAAACAAAGACGGAGTTGTCCAAACAGAAGACTGTCAGTCTCTTTAAGTAAAACTAAGTCCAGCTCAACACTTTGTTTTCTGTGAATCTCGGGCATAACGCACTGCCTTTTTTCATATAAAGGGAATAGACACAATTTTCTAAACACATGATCTGGTTACCTGATAATCGAATAACAATAATGAAATCCTGCCATCTATATTTGATTATACCACACTGGATATGAGAAATCCTTCTGTTAAAACCTGGAGATGTTCCATGAGAACTACGACATGGCTTGAACAAACATCTGTTACCTGGGAGCAGCCAGCATCACAAATCTCTCATCTCTCTTTCTGTTCCCACAAGTTCTACAAATCAGATCATACAGGCTTGTGAACTGTTAGATTGCCTCATAGGACATTTTTTTGTATGCCTGCCCGTTTTTAATTCAAATTCCTTGAACTTTTTTCTATATCAGGTACCATTTCAGGCAGAAAAAATTTGGTGGGATCTGCAATAAATACTGTATAGTTAACTGATATCTAAACACAGTATATACCTGTTGGATATCAGCTAGTTTAATACATACTCATAGATTTTATTTCACTTTAACAACTCAAGTAAGGCAGCCTGCGAGTCCAGATGAGAGCATGTGATCTGGGGGAAGTGGGTGGAGCTTCCAGACAACCTTAGTAAATATACATGAGCTCAAAACACCTAAGCAAATTATAACAGATTCATTCTTTTGGTGTATTTGTGAGTGATTATTTTACATTTAAAGCACCTATACAAAATGTGCAAAGCTGTCAGGTTTTATAATTTGATAGAATAGAATAGAATAGAATAGAATAGAATAGAATAGAATAGAATAGAATAGAATTGGAGTAAATGTCAGTGGATACTGTGGTGGTGTAATATCATGCAGAGATGATTAAATCATTATATCACACTACACTAGCCTACATCCTCTAAGACCAGCAGTAACTCTTACACTAATATGTGATAAACCTAAAGGTAAATGATTAGCTTAAAAATGCTGGGTAATCTCACAGAGGCAGAGAAGCAGAAAAAGAAGAAAGAAGAATACAGAAAGAGACAGAAAGAAAGTGCTCTAACACCATAACACAAGTCCAGTTGATTTTTGATTTTAAGTACAGTCACTACTCAGTTCATCTCCCTGAATAACTAGAAAACCCATTGTAGAAAGTACGACTAAAAAAGGAAAAAAATACAAAGAAACAATCATGCTAGCTTACTTGCGACTTCCAAAGACGCGTTGCGACTGACAGCTTCTCCCAGGTAGTTTCTGGCTACACACACATAGACACCTTCATCTGGCTTGCTCCGGCGTCCATGCACAATCCTGAGGAAGAAGAGCGAACCTGTAGGGAGCAGCATGCGGTGCGAGCGAGGGTCCTCGCGGTCTGTCTCCACCCTCTCTCCATCTTTATACCACTCCACCATGGGTGTTGGCCGGCCTTCAGCCTTACAGTTCAGTGTTGCTGGCTCACCCTTCGATACAATCAGGTCTGACGGATGCTCGACAATTCGCGGCGGTGCGTCCTCCAACCTCGGCCGAGATCCTGTGATAAGAGAGGATTCATGAATAAGAGCGGATGCTTAGAACAACCAGATTTATCCTGCTGTATTACAAATGATCAAATATGATTTATTAAAGTGGGAGGGTTAAATCACTAGTGGAAGGCAGTCTGGAAAAAACAGGCATGATTAAAATTAATAGAATATACGGTATCAAGAAAAATAGCTTCATCAAAAAGTCGCACTCGGCCTGCTGACGCTGTGCAGAGGTCATTTATGCGAGCTGCAACTGGTACAAATTAACAATATTTATAGCAGGACTTGGCTGAGTAAACTGAATAGACATTATATATATCCATGGCTCTGATGTATAGGATTTAAACTGGGTGGCAGAAAAATGACACGCTCCATATTCAACAGTTACCACAGGAAAGCGATGCCGTGGGAGGAAAGTGGAACAGGATTGTGGGAGTAAATTTGTCTTGTGTTTGAAGTCACATTCATATTCATTCTGATTGCCAGTGTATTTTTATTTTTGCATGAGCTTGTGAAAAGAGGGAACGGAGACAGAGACTTGTTTTTGATAATTTTATCATTTTTTTTATTTGAATAAATATGCTGGTTGCAATTTGAATGACAATTGAAAACAGACAAAGTGAATTTTAACCTTTGGGAAAGGCGTTGCAATAAATTTAGAAGCCACTGCACAAAGTGACTGTCAAAGCAATTACAGAATTCTTTTTGATGATAATAATTATACCAGGGATAATAATATGGTTAAAGCTTTATATGGACAGGAGCCTAGCTTTCTGGTGGAAAGGAAGGAAGCAATGAGAAGCTGCCTGCTCAGCTCCTGACATACGCAGGTGTAAGATGCTTCTGATAAGGTCGTTTCAGTTCCACTGGGCAAATACCTTTCCCTTCAACAAAATCCTCCAGGGCTCGATAGGATTATGAACAAAGGGCAAATGCTTTTTAGGAGATAGAGAAGATAAGGAATTTGCTGGTGTCCTACTCAAACCAATTACCTCGAGTTGAAAGACAGGCTTTTTTGGACCTCTTAAGTTTACCACTGGACACTTGAAGACAAATTCCAACCACTTCAACATATACCTAACTTCCATTTTTTGCCAGTAAAGTTCGGAGCAAAATAGCCCTTGAGGTACGAACAAATGTAAGCTACAAACCATACCATTTCTTGTCTGTTTTTTTAAAAACGACACAGTGACCTTAGAGAGTGAGTACATTAGAGAGCAGAAGCCCAACCACCGAGTTGTGTACAGACTAGCTCACCACTGAATCCCCATGCCTCTTACCCTTTCTGCCTCTGAAAACAAAAAAGCCTTCTGGCCTGCTGGGTGAAGTGAGAGAAGACCACCAGGGCTTGGCTAATAGCTTTTAGCAGACACATATAGAGCATTGAACAGACTGTGGTTGGCAGGGGGTGGAGGAGAGGCTCAGCAGGCATGGAGTTGGAGAGCAGCTTTATAAATATTACAGGCCAAACGCGTGGACCTGCCACAGAGGAGCTGTAACATAAGGGACTTTAAAGAGAAAGTACTTGTGAGTGTAAAACGAGCTAAACAAGACAGAAGCTGGAGTGGAGAGGCTAGCTGATTCTGAGCTGCAATAAGACAAAGGGAAATCTCCCACTTACAGCAAGCAGATCCACGATGTAACAAAATGAATTTTTTGACCCATTATGGTGCATTATGTGTGTGGGCAGTGGGAGCCCAGTACGTTAGGACTCTGGGTTGCGGTTCGGAAGGTCGGGGGCTCTAGCCCTGACCAGGGCTACTGCTGTTCAGCCCCTGAGCAAGGCGCTCAACTCTGTCCCAACACCTGGCTGAAGGGGGAGGGCTGCGTCAGGTAGGGCATCCGGTGTAAAAACTGTGCCAGACCAATCTGCGGTCTTGATCTGCTGTGGCAACCCCAATGAATGGGAGCTGCCAAAGGAAATACATATCACATAGTTGCAGATCCATTGAAAATAACTGACAAATATTTAAACAGAGAACAGTGTTTTGAGGATATTGAGACTTTTATAGCCCATGGTGTAGTACATTGTTGGAGTGATACACACTTGGAAAAACAGGCCTTTCTGGAGTGCTTTTATACCATAGGGGACATGTCATAGAGAATCTCTGAGCTATGCAAACAGAGAAATTTAGGCCTTTAGGCTTGAGAAATAAGTCTAACATTGAGTTTCCACTATCTTTGATACCATCTACAATGAGAACTGTACTGTAAGCCACATTAGTTATTGTGCTGGCAAAAACGGACTGGCAAATGAGTAGCCTTATCTTCTAGGACAAGGAGATTTTGTGTCTATTAGTTTTTAGTTAAAGCTGCTGGGTGGATAAGTGACTTCAACAACCAGAATGGAAAGACTAAACTACCGCTTACTGACCTTCGCAAAACAAAAATTTTTTTGTTCAGTATCTAGCCATTCAAAGACATTGACAGTGGAGAGATGCCCCTTGATGCTGTAAGTATAGTGAATGCTACTTGTACTAAATTCACATGCATCTTTTCAAAATCAGGAACATGCAGGTATCTGAGCAAAACTGCTACTACTACTACTATAAATATTCACTTCAAGCTTACAACAACACTAACCAGGCACAAATATTATCTTTTATGTGTAACACAAGGTCAAAACCCAAAATCTCACAGCCAAAACGCTGTCTAAAGACTTGCTGACTTTTTGACGAAACCACAAATGTGAAGCACTACCTTAAAGATTTTGGTCGAAGAAGGTAATGAACTTCCACTAGTCTGTATTAATGCACTTAACTAAAGTTAATTATGTCAGTTACCAATTTTCACCCTAGTGAGTTTCTGGGCAACCAAAACATGAGACTGGGAGGCATATTGGTGTGTCTACTTGCCTCATGTGCTACTAAGAAATTCATGATTTGTCCATCCCTTTATACAGAATTCATAGAATATTCAGTTCAACAAGATTGCTATTTTTGCATTTCATTCAAATTAAGCTTCACCACCGCTAAATCCTGGCACTCTGTCTCAGCAGCTTTTAGCAGCTTTTACAATTAGCAGCTTTTACTTCGGGTGAATTTGCAATCATGAGGCCATGTCGGTATGATAAATTCGGCCAATGAGAGTGACTGAGCCTGCTGGAGTATTGCTGAGCTCAAGCGCCATGCTCTCTAACTTACACAGCACTTACACTTGAGTGAATGTTTGACCTTGTTGTCTTGAGCAAGGACAGGATGTGAATGCCAGCTCTGAGAGTGAAGACGGGGTCCTGCCAACTCCTGTGATCTCTCCGAATGGGCTTTTAGCACTAAGCAGATTTATCTCCTCTACTGGGGGTGGGTGGGATCTGTGGCGGAATAAGATCTCCGCAAAACAAAACTGCCACAAATCTCCATGACTTATGCTCCAACAAGAAGTGTCCAAAATTAACAAGGATGACAAAAGACATAAGAACACTACACTTGAGGTTTGACTTTCTTTGTAATTTTGTACGCAATGCAAAATACAGAATTAACAACAATGAATGGAGAAGCCTAATGATATGCAAATATGCAAAATATTCTGTGTGAAGATGCCATTCCCATGGTAACCATTCAGGAATAGGTCAGAGGTCAAGCCAATAATTGTCCTTCCTTTTGAAGCATGTGTGAAGGCCTTGAGGTAAAAACAAAGAGCTTTTACACATGCACTGCAACCCTGAACTTATCTAGACATTCCCCGGAGGAGCTGTATGTGAGAACGGAAATGTCCGTATCAGTGAACCTGGGCATTAAACTGACTTTACTCTGCCAGCTTCCTACCGCAAAGTCTGTGCAATGTCTTTGAGATGCTGTAAACAAAATACTGCAATTTAAGGAGCATACGTTCATATGAAAAAAGAGCAACACACATCAAAGAGTCTTTAAGACTTAATGACCTTAGTGAGAATTTAAATATACAGTATCAGAGAATCTGGCTGAATTAGTAATGTGATAAAACACAAATGAAGCTCTTAGATCTTAAATGTCTAAAAAAGACAGGTCTTAACTGCACCTTTAAAGTTAATTCATAAGCACTGATCCCTCACAGCGTGATCACAGCAGGAGCACCAGCTTCTGCACTGAATTTAAAAAAAATTATATATATATATATAAATATATATTCCATTGTACGTGAATCTGAGAAGCCAGACTTTTAAAAGGGACAGAGAAACATAACATCAAGACGGCAGAGAAGGCTAACTTTCTTTTTTCAGCTTTATCTGCAATTCTTTTCAGTAGGCATCCACCCCTCTGAACCTATCTTTGTTGTTTTACAGTTTCCCTCCTTCTGTTTTCTCTTGCTTTCTGGGAATTGTTTTGCAAATGTTCATTCATTGCCTGCGTTCAATTAGGAGGTGGGGGTGTCTCCCTGAACACCCTTTCTTCGACAAACTTTTCTTTGCACTCAGGCACAACAAAGGGACACTTGCATGAGAATACAAACCCGAGGCCATAAAGCTATGCCCCTTCACTAAGGGGGAAGGAGGGAGCATGCAATGGACCAGTCAAAGGAAATTACTCAGAAGAGGCTGTGCTTTCCTCAGGGACAAACAGTTCTTATGCATAAGCCTGAAGAACTGAGGATGGATTAAACAAACTGGCAGTCAGGAAATCCTGTGACAACTTAAAAAAAATATAGAACAAAAAAAAACAAAACATTTATACCTTTGGGAGTTCTCAAGTAGCTTATGAGTAGTCTTGTGAAGAATTCAGGATGTGCTTCTGTGGCAAGGTTTAGCTTCTCTCATTCCAAGAGACAGCGAGGTGTCATGTATCCTCATGAAATTAAAAATTCTGGGCTATGATGGGTTCAGGGTTGTCTGTTATATGAGCTTTGATGTAGTTCAAAGTGAGGCAATAACCCTTGTAGGTTAAACTTTTTTCATAAGTGTTATTCTGACAGTTTTCTTGATGTGCAAAGAAAAGGAACCTGCCTTTTGAAATGATTTAAATATTATGGCTAATGAATAATTACTCAAAGCTTGCCCATTACTGATGAGTGTCTGTATTCATTTTAAGCAAAATGTCAGAGAACAGATCAAGCCCGAAGATGAGAAACTAAATATTGAATGCATCCCATAGATGGGTTTCTAATCGCGTTAATCTTTCAACAAAATTTCATCATTATGCTGCTCAAAGCTTTGGCAACTCAGCAATAAATATTATAAAATCCAAAAGCTCGATCCATTGGGTATTAGTAGTGCTCAGTAGATGTTATTGATTTTTTTTTGTCTGTGGAGCTAAAATAGAAGACAGTGAAAGAAGGTAGTGTAACCTTGCATTCTCACTCCCTGTGGGATAGCTCAAAAAAAAGGAGAATAAAAAAGACTGTACCCGGTGCTGCAGCTCAGACATGGTCCAGACTGCCTCTGGCCTTTTCTCCTTTTTGCTTGTAACTCAGATATGATGAAATCAAATCAAAACACGGAAATACAGAAGTTCTGCCCCTTCACCTTCCAGATTTTGCTTGCACAAAACTAGTTTGTGGAGTTTGCTCTGATTTTCTACACCAAACTCATCACCCAACAACAATGCGGTCTGTTCCTTCTGACCATGCCTAATTCTAACTCTCTCAGCCAGTGAAAAATACATCTGGAATATATGTGGATGGTATCACATATCTCAGGAGGGGGGCTTGACTTTCCTGTGGAGATGCAGGAAGAGAAGAAGTGGGGTATGAATGCTAAATTGTGCATGAGTAAAGACAGTGGAGCCTCAAAGCAGCTGCTCGAACAAGGGCCTCCTGAAACAGATCTCTCCAGTGATTTGGCTATGGAGAAGGAGACTTTTACTCCTAGAGTATTCGGCATACCACAGCTGGCACAGATAGCATCAGTTTCCTGGTCCTCCCAGAGGTGGCCCGCAAACCTCCTCGTTGCAGCAGATTAGTCTCTGCAGAATCCCACCTCTACACTTCCTGCCTGCCTCAAGTGGCCATATAGATCCACCATGTTTGTTTTGGAGGAAGGGATGGTACATCTGTGTGACTAATTCCAGTCCAGAATGCTTCATGCAGAAGTAAGGATAGCAGTCTGAAAGTTTTGGTAAAGGTGCTGTCGAAGGTTGTTTGCTAAGAACAGCAGTTTGTTTGATGGCAGTGGGCTGACACCTGAAATGTTCTGTCAGAACGCTGTTTCCTCTGTTCCTCTCTCCACACTGGGGGATTTTCAGTTCTGGGTATAATTCAACAAGGGAAAAAACAACAACAAATGTGTTGATTATTCGCCTCGAAATTACACCACCGATCCCCAACAGCATGCTTCCTTGCTGGAAACAACGAACCTGGTTCTTTGCAAGAACAAATTGCTATAAATAAGTATAGCAGAAGTCAGATTGTGGAAATTAAACACCAAGCAAGCCTTGGCACTGCACAGATTGACAGATTTTAAAATAGGCACGCAATCTTTAGTATCTGCATATTCAATTTGCACTGCAGTGCATGTATCATCGTTAACATTCTCCTTCAGCAAACACCCCCTACCCCTGAATTTGCTCCAGAAGATAACAGATCACAGCCAGGATATTTTCCTAGTTTCCTTAATGGTGGATGATTACCACAGGAAATTGTCAAAATGAGGGGCTAGGAAAACCCCTAAACTACCCAAAACATTACAATACAATGCATAGATTAGATTAGGGTGCCCTGGAGCAATGTTTAAATATTTTATAGTGGATTAATCTGCAAGAATATACTTTACTAACAGAACACTAAATTTAAGACACACTTAAAACCAATTAAGTTAAGGTTAAGGTTGGGTTTTTATACCTATGGCATTTCACATATGCATGGTTCCTTTGGATGAATCCTCCTTTGGATGAATCCTTATTTATTTCATAAATCAGGCACAAACGTTGTTCCATATGTTAGACAAAACATATCAGTATTATACTATCATATATATTGAGATGTAATAAAAATGACTCATTCATATAGCTTCTATATGTTACATACTTTCTAAAGGGATCAACTATTTCTATAACTACAGTATATCTGGGTCGAGTGCAAGAAAACTAATCTTACTGACATTTTTATTGTTTCACTTAGCTGACCTAATAATGCTTTCCTGCCAGGAAACTTGTTAATGCAAAGCAGCCCATCAACCATCCCTGTAGGAAACAATTTCTCATAGAAGAGGGCTGATAAAATCAGTCTGTGCTGCCTGTTCATGAAATGAAAAAGGTTCACCTTCATAGTACTTTTCAGTAGAAATAAAGACAGCCTGAGCCACATTCAGTCTATCCTTCACATAGCTCTCGGCGATCAATACAATCAACTCACAAGCTGCGATTTCCATTGGCACACCCATTAAACAACAATTGTGCCAGTAATAACCTGTGCCGAATAGCCTAAAAGTCATTCTAAACTCATAGTGAAAGCAAGTGTTTGGATTTTTTTTGTTGTTGTTGTTCAAAAGCTCTTCCAGCCTGTTCAAGTTCGATGATGGTGGCAGGGAGCCGTTGACAAATCACAGCAAAGGAAGCAGGGATAGTGTGAATGTGGAGTAAATAGAGCTGAGGGAGTGTGTGTGCTCGCTGCGTGCACGTGTGTATGTGTGCGCGTGTGTTTTTGAGTGCAGACAGAGACTGTGTCATTAGTTTCAGGGCTCCTGATGAGAGAGCACACATGGCCTTGAGGCCTACTGTTTACAGTGTCCTTCAGAAGCGCAACACACTCACTCACTCACTCACTCACTCACACACACACACACACACACACACACACACACACACACAAACATGCACGCTCTCTCTCTTTCTCTGTTAAGTTTATTCAGTTCACCAAGCAAACAGCGAGAAAGAAAACAAAGTCACTGAATCTCAGATGATACACTGAAGCCTCAAAGGATGGCACACAAACTCATTGTATGCAAACACACAAAACACACTCCTGCTGTTTGAGAAGTGGAGACAGCTCAGTTTGAGAGTGTTGACTCTGATACCTCGCGCGAGGCGTCGGAGCCAGATGGGGGAAATCAGCACACAACTGAACTGAGCTATATAATCTCTGTCTCTTTTCTATTAAAATACAGTTGAATAGTCAAGAGACAAGACTGTATGGTCTTGTACAGGCTTGTGATCATTTTTCTTTAAAGTGATATCCCACCCAAAAACAGCAACAAGCTCAATAACTCCAGACTAAAATATATATAAGGTCCCTTACTGGATTCACTTCCAGGAGTTATCAACACTTTGTTAACAAATCCTGGAAAGGCAGGCACTGAGATGATGTAATTTAAATAAAGAGTGTCTTGGCAAAAAGATCCCAGTCATGTATATATACTGTTGTCTGGGGATTTCACTACTGAGTCTGGTATCTAATTATTATCATTATGTGATTCACATAGCTAGCAAAGTAACTATACGTTCCATAAACCTAGTAATGTAATGCGTCACACTTTATTTTTTTTATCCTGTACAAACAAGAACATTTGGAAATCTGACCATATGACATTGATACTGCAATAAATATCACAGTGGACTTTTCTGATATTCATAGAATCAACCAGTGGATGTTTTCAACCAGTCGGACCGTCCTCTCTTTCACTCCTTGCTAAATATTGTTTCTATAGCAACAGCGTATTCACAGGGATTTGTACGATGGACACTTCGTGTATTCTGAACTGATTTAAAAACATCCCATTTAACAAAGAAAAACCTTTCATCGTTGATGCGGTGAAGCTTTCTGTAAGGAGACGTTTCTATATCATTTGTGAAGGAGTCTCCAGTGTTAGCCCTTTACAGCAGTCTTGAGTCTTCATGATGAAAGACGCTGTGCTTTCCAGTTTCCCAGTAAAGCAAGCTATTGAAATATATGATAGCAAGCATGAGCAAAATTAATGATCATGATGTCTTCAAGTACCTAGATGTAATATTCCTGAGCACCATAAAAATGCTGCTTCCATTTGCCAGATTATATCAGAAACAGACAAATATGAGTTACTGTATAAGTTAGAGGTTTGCACATCAAGGCTAAACTTCATACAATAACAGACCTAAATTCCAGAAAACTCTCACCGATTTTTACACCGAACCTTACTGAATCATATCAGAGTGCTGGCCTTGTTGCCAATAAAGACACAGTACCACTGCACCTTTTTTCTTTAAGCCTCCCACAGCCTGTAAATGTCAAAAACCTAATAAGGAGGGATGTACACTAAGCTGAAAAAAATGTCCTGCTCTACTCTATCTATTAACTTCACTGTTGTGTTGATAGGTCGAGGATTTGATCCTGGTATATATCCTTGGGGTTACCACAGTAACAACTGGAACAAACATGCTGTGTCCATTATTCTGTCCTAAACTCCTATCCAGGGCCACAGATTGAAACTGAAGCATTGTGTAGTGGCCCAATTCAATGCTTCAGCGCCACGTCACCCTGAGCCAGATGTTTACAAGGATCCAGGCAGACGTCTTCTCGCTAACCTAATAAGTTGAGCCTTTTTTTTCAAAGTTGGCACTCCTTATTTATGATGAATCCAATACCGAATCAGTGATATGCAGATGACTGACCATGTTACGTGATTTATTTAATAACAGTGAAGCCGGTGTGAAGTGATGCTGACGTGGAAGACTTCATTGGTGGACTTGCTGAAAGGACTTGGATGGTCTGAAGCTTCTATTGTGTCCTAGTGAGGATCAGATAGCCAGTACGAGTGTGCAGAGGCTGCAAACAGAGACATCAGAGAACACTCGGCTGGAGATGCTGCTTTTTTTTTGTCCGACAAGACTGCATTGTGTACACGGACAAGAGATGGAGAATGCCTGTGCGAGACTGCGAGCAAGAGCCAATCCTCTGACAAACACATGCACCTCCCCATTCTTTAGAACATCAGTAAATATTAACAAACATGGAGTTATTAAATCCCTAAAAATGTTCGTTTCTCTTATAGGAAAGACATGTCGAGTACAATAGCGTAGTGCTCACTCAAAAGAAAAACAAAATGCAGTGTGTATTTTGTACAGCTTTTTTCTCATGTACATCATAAAGGTCCATTTGCCCCTTACGGTATCATTACTCAGAGTCAAAGAGCCTCTCCATGCCTCACTCTCATTAGGAGCAAGTCTGAGGACAATCGAGACAGAAGTGACAGCTGTTTCGGGGCTATTTCAAAACCCCTCAAAAGAAACTGCACTAACTCCTCTAGTTACACACACTCACACGCACATACCCCCAAACTGCCCTGGAGTACCAGAGCAGACGACTATGACAAAGTTGAGCCCTTTAGGTGTAACTCTAACCTTTCTTTTTCTCTGCAACTTTATCAGGTAAGAAAGGGTGAGGAGATAGCCAGCAGCCACTCCACGCATACCACCGCTACAGTAAAACAGCTTCCAGAGACAGTCTGTGGGACTGAAGGGTTTCACTGTCAAACTCAGTCAACCAAGTTTCTCAGCTGGACCATTCAAACAGGCGCCGACGTTCAGCCTGGACTGGTTCAGTGTTTGGGAACCAAGCAACAGAAAGTAAAATGTCACAGCTGAGTCCATAGGACCACAGATTTTATTTCACAGTAGTTAAGTATTGGCTTGAAATATCATTTCCCTGCTTGGTCCCTGTGTAGCCTTCTGGTTCACTGTACACCAGTACTGGTTGGTGGATCAGGGACAATTCTCACAGACAATGTTTACTACCTCTTAAAAACAAGTTATTTCCAAGCAGCACAGTTAAACTAGAAACTAATAAAAGCAAAGAGCCAACATTATTCAGGGAACGCATACAATTTATTACATACGGTTTATTAGTGGAAATAGCTGCATAATGATTTGTTTTTAATGATGATGCAGTAATTTTATTTATTTATTTATTTTTGTAAAAGCGGCCTACGGTTAATGTGGTCTTGTACCGCCTGTTAACAGTTTAGTAACCTAAAATCATCTGTTCAGATATACAGACGTGGGGCAAATTAAAGGAAAAATCAATGCGATGTGTGTTAGTAAACTACTCAACTGGCACAATCCACCAGAACAGTTTTACTGCACGTAGCATAGATTCAAGTCCCTGGAACTGAACTGGAGAGACGAACAGGAAAGATTTTCAGTCAGTTGGTGTTTTGATGATAGATGATAGAGATAGAGCTGAGCAACACATGGCTTCAAAAAGTCTCCCATCAGGACAGAAATGTTTCATCAGAAGAATGTTGTATTGATTTGCAGTGAGGCTTAATTCGAAGGCATGAAGTGGAGGCAAACAAACAAAAAACCAGCAAAATAAATAAATACCCCTAAAGCATAACAGATACGACTGGATTTTAAGTTCATTCCCCCCCCTTCTGCACATATATTTTAGATATTCATATAACCATATGACATCATAAAGTGTAATAAAAGTTATTTAAGGCTTTAAAAAGATCACTCAGAGCAGAGAAATTGGGAGCTGGGTGTTACTTTAGGATATTTCACTTAGGGAAGGGGGGAAAGGAGTTGAGTTAAAATGATACTTGACATCCTGCTAAAACAGGCTGGACAGAGCGTTTTGCTCTGCGTTATCCAAGGCTCTTCTTATTAACGCCACTGCGCCTTGCGTATTTCTTCTCCTACATCCTACAAAGATCTTCATATAGCTCAGATTCTGGGTGAAATCTGCGTGCCCCGAGCACAGGGTCCCCAAACGGATCGCACTCAGATTATGAATGAAGCAATGAGTACGAACATCAAGCTGTAACCGTTTGTAACTTTTTTATACGAGTTTGCGCATGAACTCGTCCGACTTCGATCCCGTGGATGCACATGGGATAAATTCAGGACTCAGTTTTGTAACTTGCACTTACCATGCACACAGCAGATGAGCATGCATATAACCGGGAAAGCTTGTAAAGTCCGGGGCAACTCCATCACCCACCCCTGCAGCGCTTCAGACGGATATAAACGGACCGCTCAGCATCCACAGGACCCGCAGCAGTGTGACAGAGCGTCCTGGTCACATCCAAACAGTCCCACTGAAGACGATCAGCAGCTCCATGCAGGACATATCATACAGTCTGCTTTCTGTTTCACACTTCAAGCCGCAGAATCAGCCCGACTCTCCCGGACATCCTTTAACCATCTGGACATTTAACTCCACTCAAGCACAGATCTCTAGTCCTAGATCTCTAGTTTCAGCAAGCGCGAGGAATGACACATTTATAAACACAGCACTCGGGTTCTTTAAGTTTCTTTCGTTTCTCAAAGTAAAGGTCTCTTTGTGACTCGCTAGTTCACGTGGGTAGTCTAGCCGGCACCGCTCGCTCGCGCTCCGTCCTCGCGCACTTCTCACTCAGCGTGAATGAGCGGCGGCTCCACACAGCGCGCGCGCGCCTACAGCTAGAGCCTCGCGCCCCCTTCAGTGCTCGTGTCGCTGGAGAGCGTCTTAAAGAGACAGGAGCACAATAAACCCTCAACACCGGACCCGAGGTGGATCTCACGAATTCCGTACATCATCACCTACAATTCATCTCAGTGGTTATATATTTTTAGAAGTGCCTGTTAGATCCAAGTTTAATCACAGTTTTTATGCGGTTGATTGACCAGAAGCGCATTCTAAAGCACTGTGCAGTCTTTACTGTTAACCAGGCCAGCTGATGATGCCAACTTGCTCCAGGGGAAAGTAGCTAATGAACAAAAAATCAGTAAAAGCTTCCTGATAACGTCATTTCTTAACTTAAATTCATTTTCTAATAGCTGTGATTGCCATGTTTATTCGCATAGGCTATTAAAACATTATATGAGGAATGTGAAAATAGTTTTAGCAGAACACAAAATAATAGATTATGGCTATTATTATATGCCACAAACTATCAAGTCTAGGTACAAACCTCATTTCCAGCTTAATATTGGTATTTTGGAGAAACATGTGCTGCCTTTCAAGACATCGTTCCCAAGGAACTTTTCCTATGTCTGTTTCAGCAGGTTAATGCCAGGCCTCATTCTACATGAGTTACAACAATGTGGCTTGACTGGCCTGCCTACAGTCCAGATCTGTCTCCTACTGAAAATGTATCAGAGGCTTTATTAGTTGGACCCAAGGCTGTGAGAGACAGGTTATCTTCGGCTATCCTAAACCTCGATGGCTGTTCAGTAACTC
>JAOVVH010000010.1:7534668-7545476 GCA_028566435.1 Scorpiodoras heckelii
TGTGTGTGTGTGTGTGTGTGTGTGTGTGTGTGTGTGTGTGTGTGTGTGTGTGTGTGTGTGTGTGTGTGTGTTTCAAGAATTTAGCAACAAATGTTTGCAGTGCATAACAGATTTTAGTGTCAACTTCCAAATCAGTCTCTAAGCTCTTTAACCTTATTATGTTGAAAATATTATTAAAATGGCATAATTATGCAAGTTGAGCCAAGAACCACAAATATGGGTTCGTGGTCTTTCCTTCAGTGGGTTCTATGGAACAAAGTGATTACAGACATTACTGCAAATGCAGGAAACCCAGAACCCAGACCAATGGCAAGGGCGTTCTGCTAATTCAGCATGGCTTTCTACATAGCTGCTGAGTTAATGATTTGCAAAACAACGTCAGAGTGCAGCAGAGAAAACGTCCTCATTAGCTATCCCTGATTAACTGTCAACAGCTAGAGAAAGGAAGAGAGAGAGAGAAAGAGAGACGGGGGAAGAGTGATGACCTCCACCTCGCAGGTGCCAAAGACTTTAACCTCCTTTCCCTTCCTTTCCTATCTCATGCTTCTTCTCCTTCCCATCTCTCTGGCTGTAATTTATGGGCTACGTGTGGGGTCTCAGTGTGGCTCACCTGTAGGTCAGTGCAATTCGCCAAAGAGATAAGCAACAGATGATAGGAATACAGAAGCTGCTCACACAGGCACAAAGCCCTTGTTGTCCTGCCTCCTCACACACAAATGCGCACGTCAACTTTTTTCCAACATCTGTATTCATGTGTAAGTATAGGCTGTGGGTGACATCTGATGTTTCCGCCCAAAACCAATATACTTTCATTGTCTCTCTCAGAAATGAGGCTCTGTATTTCATTACTAGCATGTCTATTGTCTTAGTCTTATATCTACATATCATGAATGAAAAAGGACATGAAGATAAATTAAATATGTAATAACAATGGCTGTTGCACATCTTGCACAACCTATTGTGCATCATCAGACACACATCATATTTAAAGCCAACTGCTCCTAATTATAAATAAAGATAAAGTAAGTGAAAAAGGCAGTGGTGGTTCTCTCTAAATAGCAATGGTGTTGCTGGCAAGGCTTTCTTCAAAGCAAAGAGGTGACCTTGCAGAGATGAAGGCATTCTGTACGCCTTAATTAATGAGAGGCCAGCTGACACAGGGACCACACCAGGGTCCAGAGAGAGAGAGAGAGAGAGAGAGAGAGAGAGAGAGAGAGAGAGAGAGAGAGAGAGAGAGAGAGAGAGAGAGAAGGAGAGGGAGATGATTTGATTGAATTAGAAAGGAAGAGAGAAAAGAAGGTTGATTTGGGTCTGGAGACAAAAGAGGTGACATTGTAACTCCTATGATCAATCACTATTATCAGCCCCTAGATAATGAAATACAACTAATGAAATAGGAGAAATAAACATGGTGCATGTCTATGGGGTTCCAAAGAATGATGTAGCTAAACAGATATAAATACAGATTTGAATAGGTAGTTCTATGGGTTTTTTTTTTCTTTTCATAAAGCATCGCAGGGCATCTGGTGAGACTAACGGTGTGTATCAGGAACAAAAAAGTCAAGCAAATGACAAATTTTTATTTCCATGCAGGCATGAGTGAATGAACAGTTATAAAGCTTGCAGGACAAACAAAGATCATGTTTAGTAAGATGAATACCATTCATTCTTTTATCCTTACTAAAAGTAACTGAGTCTTACTGAAAGCCAGAATTCACAAACCATCCTGAGAGAACTAGTGATTTATTAGTGCTGGGAATTACTGTAATACATTCTTCCACAACATTAATCTGTGATACAGCAGGTTTACACAAGTGAACAAACACATAAACATGAATGGCCTCTGAACACCCTGTAGTATTTTCTGTTGGCATTTCTTGACAAACAATTTCTTTAAGCTCTTGCCAGCATCGTTTTTTTCCTATTATCCTCACATAGTCTGACTTCAAACCTGCTGTGAATGCTACAACAGCTCTGGCTCTCGGCTTGGCACCAGTGTACCAGCTACAGCAAGCAGGCTCCCTTTAGATCCTTTCATGTACAATTTCAAAGAGGCAGAGTGTATAGAAACTCATTAAGCTTTGAGCAACATTGAGTCTCAGTGCATTTCCATGTCAGCCTGGCAGGAAGGTAAATAGAAGGTTTGCTATCAAACAACCAAGGCACACACTTAAAAAGAAAAAGTCCAATGTGAAACAGGAAGTAGAAAATCCTCATAGCAGGAAGATTGAAGGTTAGGGGAGAGAAGACTTGTTCACAGGAAGGAGCTACTGAAGGGGTCGGTTGCTTGACCTGAACACTGGGTTAACATTCAAGGCATGACCACACAGAACAACACTTAAATACAGCTGGGAGTTCTCATAAGGGATGTTAGGGGCTCAGAATTATAGGCCTTAGTGTGATTTATGTAGTGATTTATTGTCTTATGCAGTTTTTTATGTGATTTTAAATGTTCTATGGGTTCAATAAATTTTTAATGACTTGACCAGTCTAAAACCTTCCACTTTTTCCCCCAATGAAGTCTTTTTGTTGTGTTGGTAGCGTGTTTTGTATCAATATCTTGCTGAATGATTATAATGGATGCATTCCTCTGTAAATTGACAGACAGAATGTTTCTGTAGACTTCTGAATTCATTCTGCTGCTACCATCATGAGGTATATAATCAATAAAGATTAGTGAGCCCGGTCCAGAAGCAGCCATGCAAGCCCAAGCCATGACACTACCTCCACCATGATTGACTGATGAGCTTGTATATTTTGGATCATGAACTGATCATTTCTTATTCCACACTTTGGCCTTTCTATCACTCTGGTAGAGATTAATCTTTGTTCCACAACTTGTGGCTCATCTCTGAATTTCTTTACAAATTCCTATCTGGCAGTCCAGTTCTTACTGCTGATGAGTGGTTTGCATCTAGTGGTTTAGCCTCTATATTTCTGCTTGCAAAGTCTTATTCGTGATACCTTCACCTCTGCTGGGTTTTTCTTCACAGCTCTCATAATGTTTCTCTCATTAACTTCTGCTGTTTTCCCTGGCTGACCTGTTCCATGTCTGGTTGTTTGTCTTTCTTTTTCAGGACATTCCAGACTGTTGTATTGGCAATGATTGTGCAATGGCTCTGAGTGATTTTGCCTCTTTTTTTCAGCTTCAAAATGGCTTGTTTTTCTCCCATAGACAACACTCTGTTGACAACACTTGAAAATGGATAGGGTCAAACAATAGGTGCCATGTTTTAAGTCAATCTTCTCATGTTCATCCTCTGATCTTAAACCCAAATGTCTTTAGTGTATATAAAAAAAAAAATTGCCATTGCTGTTCCAATACCTGTGGAGGGGACTGTAAATTGATTCATTTGTATGAAATCAAACAAAATAAACTAACCACATCACCCTTGTTTATTTGAATTTATAAGTCAATTTCCTGAGATTGGGCTGAAGAAATGAATACAATTTCTCAAATGTAGTTTGACAGAATTGTTTGTTGAGTCTGTATCAGATTATAGCTAAGATATGAAAACAATTGTAGTACAGCTGAAAGAGTGATTGCTTTGGTTTGCTTTTGATAGCTAATAAAATAAAATAGTATAAGACTTTTGGACCCTACTGAATATTCTCTTCTGCCCCCACCCCCCGCTCTAGATCAGTTCCAGTAAAAGAACCAATGCAGCCCAGGGCTCTGCTCCAGCTTACAGTGGATCTTTTCGATTTGGGTTTTCTCACTGTGGGCTGCAAAATGCTGAACCTAAGCTTCTGTGTTCTGACTGAGTCAGTCTTTCTCTTACTTTCTCTCTCTAATTTGCTCTACCTCCCTCCCTTTCTCTTGCTTTCTATAGCACTACAGTAAGAGAGGTTCTGCCAAGCAGTACTCTTTTTCAAAAGCACTGTTCGTACCTCTAAAATAAGACTATGCTTTTATTACATCACCACCCTGTATTGCTGGATGTAATTGCGAATAGCCATTGTGACTCTGTAATTTCCCATCAGTTTGCAGAATTACTAAAACAGCTTCTCTAACTTCTTTAATCAATTAATAGGAAAATACAGCCATTCAATCAGCACATATACAGCTGGTGTAGCTGCAGCCTAATTTGAAATGGCAGGGTACAACCTGTGGTGATTTCATGAATATTTCAGAATGGGTATAACCTCTGTGTGATCTCAGGTAAGCCCTGATGTGTGTGGGGGAAAAGATTTAGTTTGTTACTCTTTATTGCCTTTTGGGACCAGGAGGGAAATCAGGCTGGTGATTAAGGCTATACTGACTGTCAGGAATGACCTTCACTCTGCCTATGTGAATTATGCTACCGTAACATTTTATTTCACTTCACCACAAACTTGCCTTTTGTTACATGTCAGTGGCAGCTCATCTGTAGTGGCATCACCATATATATCACCCATTGAATAAATGATAACCTTCATGAAGGAGTCATTCACAACTCCACACATTTTAAATTCAGTTAAAATAGTAATTTCCTCTATTAATTGACAATCGATTTAAAAATAGATTGCTATAAGCCACTGAATTGGTCACCTTGCTAGATGTTACATGATCATTGGGCAGAACAATAACTGACCCATTTAGATCCATATAGTAATCAGTGCACCTAGTGGTCAAAATACGACCTGCAACAAGCACTAATAGATACCCTTAGGGTCAGGAATCATATTTTGCCATGTTCAGGGAGTAGCAGCAAAAAGCAGACATGACAGGGTTGCCAGGGTAATGCTTTTGTATGCCAGAGTGAACTACTTGGAAACTGACAATATTTTGTTTAAGCACAAACAATTAGGATTAAATCTAATATGTTTCCAGTAAGTACAGACATACGGTATGTACATGAGTACAACATGTGTATATGATGTTCACTACCATTTCTTGTGTACAATATGTTGCAAAAAGAGAAGAGTTTGAGGAAAGAGTAATTATGTTGTGGATAATGTTTGTAAATCAAAAATGCATGTGTACCACAGTGGTCTTGTTCAGGCAAATGTTGAGAAAAAGTAGGGATATCTGTCTCCTGTTTCCAATGCTGACTTTTCTGGGCTGGTTTCGGGTCTTTTTTGTGGTTTTTGAGATGTACTGGACGTTTTGTTGAAGCCTGGCAACCTTGGTTAATAATATAAGTGTGCGTGATAGGAAGCACACCTGCTGTATCAAAAATAGTTGAAAAAGTTATGTCCAAAACTGTTCGAAACAAGCTGCTAGGCTATATGCTGGATGACTGTATGTTGTCAACACTCAACTGCTTATTCTGTACAAATTCACTAGATAGTAGCCTATAGCATAAGCGAAGTGTGATAGCCTCTCAACTTCATATTGTTTGAGGCTGTGTTGTTATTAATGTCGGCCTGCCCCCACAAAAATCTGTGCTGCTGCTAACTGTCCAAATTTCTCACGTTGAATTCTCCTTGACACACCAGCAGCAATCAGAAAGCTGTCTATGATGTGTTCCTGCAGATCAGAATGTATTATGAGCGACAGACAGAAAGAGGGAAAGAAAAGGTAAGTAAGAAATAAGCAATCATCATAGAGCTTACTTCCAAATCTCACGCTGGCTGTGTTTTCTTCGTTGCCTTCACTCTCAGTGCACCCTATTGATTAGACAGCTTCTTGGTTCTTATAATGAATGTTCCATACCTGCCCCCCAATTCAATTCCCCACACAACTGCAGAGGATATCTGTACTCTACTGGATTATTTTCCAAATAAGTTTTGGCTTGAGCTGTATTCTCGCTTGTTTAATATTTCAGTGCCATGTCCAACCCCCCAAATGACCCCCCCCCCGCTGTTTTCTGTATTGATTTATTTGCCATACCTATACAATCCTCCATAGAGTGAGAAAATATATTATAGAATTTAATACCTTTCAAGCTGTTCATTTCACTTGAGACTTTCATTTTGCAAGACTAGTGGATCCATCATTGAGCCGGCTTTCCATATGGGAGATCCCTCAGATAGCACTGCTATCAAGAGACAGAAAAGGCGTGGAGGGGGCGAGACTCTGCCAATGAAGCAGCGGGGAGAGATAAGGGCAGAAACAAAAAAAAAATAACAGGAATGGCGGAGAGAATAGGGAGGAGAGAAACCCATGCACAGGAAATTATGTCATTTATCTTCTACTGTAAACATGCCAACAAACAAGCAAACAGCTTCAGGAACTCAGAGGCATCACTTCCTATTCCTGCTCCATCCACACATATAAACCCGGGCTTGTAAAAGTCACACACACCCTCACATAGTACAGCATCCTGTCCCGGCCGGAGATGTGCTGCCTGGGTGCTGATAATGGAGCCTGAAGGCCATCGGTCACCAAAACAGCACTGTTCATCCTGCATCCTGTTTCCTTTCACATGTAAGACTCATCACAGCTCAACATGACAGACGCTTCAGGGCAGCAAAAAGAATAACTGGATATAATCAGTGATGAGGTGATAGGATGCAGCTCTTTATTATTAACTAATTACTGTAAATTGTTCAATACCTACTGGGAAAATAATAGTAAAGTTATTTTATAAGTCAGAAATGTAAGAGTGTAAATTCTTACTCTTTATTTCTCTTACTAATCCCAAAGCTGGTTTTGTGGCACTGTAACTTTTAAATATCGTTATACATGTTTTGCAGAAAAATAGCAGTTTGTGATTGCTTGTATCAGACATTCTTATCATCCCAGTCAGCATGAAATGCAATTCTCAGCACACCCATAGAAATATCTGCATATTGCACATGCATATTAAATTCGACATATGTGAGTACTGTGAATCCCACAGCTGTAAAACTGTTAACACTTAGAATCTGATAAACACAATTTGTTGGCATGTTCACACTCCATCTTCTGCCCTTCGTAGAGATTTAAGATTTCTGATGATTGATTTGCGCAATAAAGTGTCAGCAAGTAATCCAGTTTGGAAAAGATGTAAATGTTCAATACCGGATTCAAATTGTGTTCCTTGATATTCAGTCTAAGGTTGTGTTTGTGATAATGAGGAAATGATGCATTCGTTTTTCAACGCTAAATCAGCTACCGTATATGGTATAAAATATTTTTTTTTCAGTCCTGCGTTGAACACTACAGTATAGTTCAACAAGCGACATTTCAGTCAATGTCACTAACTATTTGTTTAAAATTGAGTCAACAACAAATATAAATCCTGATTTTACTGTTTCTGTGCCAGCTGCGCTGAGTACACTGTGTCACATCAAACAGAGAAACTAAATAATTCAGAATAGTTCTTTTCATTTTAATAGATTTAAAATATTCAAACATTCATGTTATTCTGAATAATAAAATCTGCTCATAAAAGCACTCATAAAGCAAAAAAGCCCTGAGCAAATGCATACAAGGCAGGACCACGTTGGTTATTAAAGGTCTTGCAGTCAGCATAATAACAACAGAAGACAAATGCAATTAAAGTGTTTTTGTCTTATACTAATTATATTTCCTTCTGCAGTGCTAAGTCATACAGTGTTGAAACTGCAACCATTTGGTGTGCAAGAAAGTAAGGTGTTAAGCCAGTTTTTTCTTTTTTACATCAATCTAGCAACAATTAAATTCTGCTATGACACGCTGCCATTATTATTTGATTTAAAAACATAACAAAGATCATGAATAATTGTCTAGAAGTCTTTTAAACAATAAAGGATGTGAATACTTTGAAAAACAGGCTAGAGTTAATCAGAATGATCTTTTCAGGTCATTCTGATTTTCCAGATATATTAAAAAAAAAGAGCAGTAGAAGCTTCTAATCTGTTTGAATAGTTGGATGATTAAGCATTCTAACATCTGGGACTTGTTATGCAAATTAGGTGGTTTAAGCCTCAACTAATCTGCTCACACACTCACGTGCTGTACATACACATATGGTAGATACACACAAGAGATTAGTGAATGTTAACACACACCTAAAGGTGATTTATGGACAAAAATGCATTAGTTCCTCCACTGCTTCCTCTCCTATGCTTCCTATATACTGTAGACATACACGAGAAACATTCTACACAATGCATAATATAACAAGCTTTAAAATACAATGTATAGTAAAAGATTAAGCAGTGGATCTCAACCTTTTTGGCTTCTGACGTCTTACAAAAAGCAGTTGTGTAGTTGGGTCATATATCAGATGTCTGTGAGTTGTTAACAGCTCCAACAAACAGTGATTTTTCCCCCTCAAACATCTCACATGGTTTCATTTCAATAAATGTTCAAATGATCTAATATCTAACCAAAATCAGCTTTGTTTTTTCTTTCTTTTTTCCTCTCCCATTAATCATCCCATGACCCATCAGATTTATCTGGTGTCCCTGTATATAAAACTGTATATAATGTAGTTCAAACTAGATCCATGTCCTGCAGCTACAACAGTAACATGCTGCTCACACACTGATGCTACAGTATTAATAATCTAATCATGTCATATATAATAATATATCAGTCAAAGGGACCAAACCAGAACTTTTACTTTAACTATATTTTGCTGCTAATATTTATGTACTTTTACTTAAGTAGGATTTTGCATGCAGGATTTTTACTTTCAATTATATTAGTACTTTTACTTAAGTTCTTCCACTATTGCATGTTCATGAGCAAAGTGCAGTCACCTCTGCCCCTGCTGAACCTCTGAACTGCATGCTGGGAATTGAATCTACGACATGGCTGCTAACCAGTTCACACTAAAAAAACTAGCTCTAAATGTGTGTTTCTGAGAAATGAACCCTGAATCCAATGCAGATTATGATTTGCAGAATTAAATTGGGTGCAAAGCACGCATAACTAGACAGAGAGGAAAAGTTATTCATTTTTAGACTAGTGTGAAGTGATTGGTTCACCACTTAAATTCTCAAGATCTCCTACTCTCAAACGTACACATGTTTATTATTTATTTCGCTCTAGTTAATGAATAATTCAAAGTGGAAGATGCAACTTGATTTGGTTTTCTCTGTGCCTCCAAGTTTTTTCAACTGCATCAAGCCATTTTGTGTAAAATAATCTGTCTTTTGCATTTGCCTTTAAAATAATAAGAAATACATGATTGTAGAAAAAAAAAGCAGACTTATTTTTGGGTGAAAAAAAAACCATATTAAACCACAACTGCATATACTTAATGATATAATGCAATTTGTCAAATTTATATAACCAGTGTTTGTCTAGCCAAAATAATATACACTGCTCATAAAAATTAAGGGAACACCTCACAATCTTCACTCTTCACACAATTTAACACCAAGTCAATTAAACTTCAGGGATATATATAGTCCAGTTAGGGAGCATAAGTGATTGTTAACCAATTTCATCTGCTTTGGTGTAAATGAAAGTGACAACGGGTGCATTTGCAAGACAACTGCCAAATAGGGAATGGCTTTGCAGGTGGTGGCCACAAACAGTTGCTCTCTCCTTATCCTTCCTGACGGTCACTACTGGTAGCATGAGGCAGTACCTGTAGTTCTTTTAGGTTGCACAGGTAGTTCAGCTCCTACAAGATGGCACATATGTGCCATTGCAAGAAGGTTGCTGTGTCTCCCAGCAAAGTATCAAAAGTGCGGAGGAGATACCAGGGCATGAGCCGTTACACGAGGAGAGCTGGACAAGGCCATAGAAGGGCATCAACCCAGCAGTAGGACCAGTATCTGCTCCTTTGTGCGAGGAGGAACAGGAGAAGCACTGCCATGAGGGTGGCATGAAGGCCAGACATCCTCTAGCAGGATCTGTGCTCATAGCCCAACATGTGAAGCTCGTTTGACATTCACCAGAGAACACCAGAATTGGCAGGTCCACCATTCAAAGATGGGAGCAGGTACACATTGAAAACATCTGAAAGACATAAAAGACTCGTGGAGACATCGTGGTGAATGTTATGCTGCCTGCAACATCATCCAGCATGACCGGTTTGGTGGTGAGTCAGTGATGGTCTGGGGAGGCCCTGGAGATACCCTGACTGCTGTTAGGTACTGGGATGAAATCCTCAGATCCATTATCAGACCTTATGCTGGTGCAGTGGGCCCTGGGTTCCTCCTGGTATAGGACAATGCCCAGCCTCACATGGTCAGAGTGTGTAGGCATTTCCTGGATCATGAAGGTATTCATGCTATTGACTGCCCCTCACATTCCCCAGATTGCATCCAATTGAGAACCTCTGGGACATTATGTATCAGTGCATCCAATGCTGCCAAGTAGTACCACAGTCCGTCCAGGAACTCAGTGATGCTCAATTCTGGGTGTGGGAGGAGATCCTGCAGAACACCATCCGCTATCTCATCAAGAGCATACAGGCACGTGGGCGCCATACACATTACTGAGTCACATTATGAGCTGCTGTGAAGAAATTGCCTGTGATTAAAATTTTTTGCTCTGATTTAGATTTTGAATCCAGTCCTCAATGGGTTGATGAAATTTGGTTTCCACTGACTGTTGTCATGTCATTTTGCTCTCTATGAATTACACAATTTACTATATATGAGTACTGGAATCTTTGGTTCACAGAGATCCAATGTGTGATTTAAGTGTTCCCTTAATTTTGAGCAGTACAGTTAAGTAAATCGCACATCCTTCTGTAAGTACAATCTACAGCTTGTCCTTCTGTATATACCATCACCAAAGCCCTCATCTGCCACAGAACAATGTGGAGGAAAGTTAAATGTGACATCCATTTACATTTACAGTACTAGTCAAAAGTTTGGACACACCTTCTCATTCAATGTTTTTATTTATTATTTTTTTTCCTACACTGTAAGTTAATATGAAGTCATCCAGACTATGAAGGAACACATAAGGAATCATGTAGTAAACTTAAAAGTGTTAAACAAACAAAAATATG
>JAOVVH010000010.1:7589586-7600439 GCA_028566435.1 Scorpiodoras heckelii
GCTGTTTTTTGTGAGCTCATAGACTCTGGTTTTTGTGTTTTTTCTTCTGTTGATGTTTTTGCCCGATCTGCGTTTACCCAGCTGTGTTAATAAAAGAAACATACTGCACTTGACTCCAGCCTGTGTGGGATCATTACACCTATATGAAAGTATTTGAATGGCCAGATCAAATGCATTGTTTATGCTATAAACTGAGGACATTTGGGTTTGATATCAAAATATGACGAGACAATAGATCACAATTTACGATTCCATTTCATTATATTTTGAAACTGATATCTGGGTGTCAAAATGATGTGTTAAACACCTTAGAACACACACTTTCACTTGAACCCACCCATTTTTCATGTTATCAAAAATATTGGAACATGTGACTGACAGGTGTTTCTTCTTGACCAGGAGTGCCCTGTTAGATTGACTGTTTCAACAATTAATAGCTCTGAATATCTACTATTGGTTTAAACCGTAGGTTTTGCTTGTAAATTGTGCATTTGTTGTTAAAAAGGGTAGACCAACATAAAGACCACAGAGCCATCTATGAGATAAAATCAAGTCAATCTGAAACTGAGAAAATGGGCAAAATCAATCCAAGCCATTGTATAGGCATTGGGCATAGCCAATACAATAGTCTGGACTGTCCTGAAAAAGAACAAAAACACTGTATTCAAACAACTAGACACTGAACAGGGTGGCCAAAGAAAACAACAACAATTGATGGCAGAAACATTGTGAGAGCTGTGAAGAAAAACCAACAAACAACAGCCAGTGACATCACCATTGGGACCTTCATGGAGCAGGGGTTAAGTTATTACAATCCACCTGTCAAAGGAAATGTTGAGAGCAGAAATATAGAGACTATATCACAAGATGCAAACCACTCATCAGCAGTAAGAACAGATATGAACCAGAAAAGCTCTGGGGCCAATATTAACCTCTACCAAAGTGATGGAAAGGCCAAAGTGTGGAGAAAGAAAGGATCTGCTCATGATCCAAAACATAGGAGCTAATCGGTCAAGCACGGTGAAGGTAGCATCATGTTGTGGGCTGGCATGGCTGCCTCTGGAACAGCCTCACAAATCTTTATTGATGATGCAACTCATGATGGTTGCAACAGAATGAATTCAGAAGTCTACAGAAACATTGTCAGTCAATTTACAAAGAAATGGATCTAATATAATTCACAGGATCTTCATCATGCAGCAAGACAATGACACAAAACACACTGTCAACACAACAACAGACTTTGTCAGGAGAAAAAGTGGAATGTTTTAGACTGGACAATCAATCACCAGACATGAACCCATTTGAGCATGTATTTCACTAAAGGGAGACTGTAGGGAGATTGCCCCCATTAACCCAAAATAAACAGCAACTGAAAGATTCTGCAGGTAAAGCGTGGAAAGCATCACAAAAGAAGAATGCAACAGTTTGGTGATGTCACTGGGTCACCAGCTTGATGCAGGAATTGCATCCAATCGTTAAGCAACATAATCTTAAGTGTAATTCACTGTCTGTTCCAATAATTTTGCTCACCCACAATGAGCTGGTCTGCCACCAAAGATGCACTATTCTAAGTTGGTTAACACATCTAGATCTCTCATCTCATATTTATTGTTTGATCCCACACCTAAAAGTCTTCATTCATTTATTCATTCATTCATTATCTTAACCGCTTATTCCTGTCCCCAGGGTCACGGGAGAGCCGGTGCCTAGATGGCGGCATAGGGTGCAAGGCAGGATCAACCCTATACAGGGTGCCAATCCATCGTAGGGCACACACTTATACACACACTCACACACTAGGGGCACTTTTAGAGACACCAATTAATATGCATGTCTTTGGACTGCGGGAGGAAACCGGAGTGCCCAGAGTAAACCCACGCATACATGGGGAGGACATGCAGAGTCCACACAGAAAAGATCCAGACCACTCCACCCGGGGATTGAACCCAGCACCTTCTTGCTGTGAGGTGGCAGTGCTACCCACTGCACCACCGTGATGCCCTAAATGTCTTCAGTGTATAGTAAAAAGGAAAGAATTGGCCTTGCCATTCCAGTACTTTTGAAAAGGACTGGGTCTAAGTGCTGCTATAGCCTTTATGTAATGTGTATCTTTGATATACTATGTAGCAAGACACAAGTATACATTAATTTGTTATAATATGCACAATCCATAATATGCGTTATGATGTTAGCTTGCCAGCTAACTGTACCTTTCCTTATTGATAATTGAAGTAGTGTTCATTTTAACACAGTTCACTTGATTAGATAACATAATTGCTTAAAAATACATTCCTTGGGTATAGACCCTTTCCAATTAGTGGTGTCAATCATAGATATGTATTAAAATTGCATTTGTAAAATAATTATGCAAGTATTTTTTACAGATGACTGTAAGTTCCTTGATCATTACATGTCATTTTAATTAAGTGAATTATTACTACAGTGCTTTTACTCAAATCAGCAAGGTTTGTACTTTTTCCACCACTGCTGAATTCAGTATTTGTGTTACAAACGTGAGTAAGGAGCAGGGTTAAGTGTTTCGTGTTAGTTTTATGTGAAGTTTGATAAAAAATTTCTTTAACTGTTCCTAATAATAAGATACAATGTATTATTTGAAAATTTTATATGAACCGCTATAATTAGTAAAAGCATGATATACACAGTTTTGTGCTCCATCTGAGCTTATTATTTTGGAGCTCCTTAGTTTTGGCAGAATGATGACCCAACGCAGCAGTGTGACATCTCTCATGATAATGAGGGGTGCCAAATCTGAGTGTGAGAGTGCTGGTCAGTAAGAGCAGCTGCTGGGGCTAATGGTGTATTGAATTGTGGACAGTGCTGAGGTCAGGGCCTGATCCCACTGCTTCGGGGCCAAAATACAGCTGCGCCAGCATGGGCCATAGGCCTGCTCCGACCACCCTCAAAACCTCCCTCCATCCACACTATCCAGACTGACCAGTTCATCACTTGCCCACATGGTACATCAATCTGTGCCACAGTGCTTTATTCACAACTCATCACACTCCAGTCAAGCCTTATTATGAAGCTTTCATTCACTCCCACATTCACCCCAACATTGTAAACAATGATGGAGTATCACCACAACACATTACTGATGTGGAGCAAGCAATTCTTTTCACAGGCAAGTAGGGAAAAATACATATTTATATTATAAATTTATTATTATTATTATTATTGTTATTAATAATAATAATAATAATAATAATAATAATAATAATAATAATTATAATTATTATTATTATTATTATTATATTATTATTTTCCCATAAAACATTTCATGCAATAAAATTAGTTAAGTAAATGATGATTAAAAGGTTTTGCAATAAATGTACTTAATTAGTTCTTATATAAAAAAGACGACTATGTGAAATAGATATAGAACAGCGTATAGAAACTTTCATTTCCATGGCAAAGAAGAAGAAGTAGAAGATTCAGATTCTTATTTTTCTTACAATTCCTAATTAACTTGAAGGTGCTGCCCAGTTTCAGTCTTTCCTTTGTTCTCTTTGATGCTTTCATTTACATCTGGGTTTATGGCCTGAGGTTATTTTCAACTGCTGAACTACTTCAATTAGGTTCATCAAAAGACATTTCATTATAATGTAAATTACCGCAATTATCCACCCCATGACTTCTCTAATGTGAGTATAATGCAAAGTTCATTATCCTGTAAATATACATATGGCTAATGCCAGGAGTCTTCCTTTCTCCATCTTTTCAATCTGCTTCCTTTTATAAAGCAAAATCAACAGAAGGATAGTTTGAAAATCCTCTTGATTGCATGATCTGCATAACAAATGCCAAAGACAGAACAGATATATCAGGAAGAATGTAGGAATATGCCTGGGGTGGGAAAATATTTTCAAAGGATACAGAGGTTAGAGGCAGTTACACAGATTTACACCATATACCCCTTATATACACCATATATACCTTAGATGCAATCAAAGTAATATTTTATTAACATTATAACATTTTAATATTGTACGATGTGACTGTATGAATTAATTGATGTGGGTTTTTTTTGTTTTTTTTTACCATTTTGCAACTTTGTTACATTATGCCACTGGCTTAAACAGCCTTTTAAACAAATGACAAACTTAGCTTTTTTTATTCTCAACTTTATTATAGTACAGTAACAGGTGAGTTCATCAAGATTGAGTATTAAAGGAGCATCCACAAAAGGCTTAGTCTTTGCAAGCTAGTATGGACCATGGTTCACCATTTTGTGGCAAACTTCAGTTCAAATCCAATCTTTCTCAGAACAAGGTTGCAAAGAATTTAAGTCTTTCACCATCTACAGTTCATAATATCATGAAAAGGTTCAGGGAGTCAGGGGAAATCTAGTGCGTAAAGACCAAGGGTGGAAACCGCTGATAAATGTGCGTGACCATCAAGCCCTCAGGCAGTATTGTTTGAGAAACCATCATGCTACCTTGATGGACATAGTCACATGGGCTCAGGAGTACTTTGAAAAATCATTGTCACTTAACAAAGTCCACCAATGCATCAAGAAATGCAACCTGAAATTGTATTACTATGCAAAGAGGAAGCCATATATTAATTTTGCTCAGAAACACTCACAAAAGACACGTAAACGTATTCTGTGGTCAGATGAGTCCATGTTTCAGCTTGTTTTGGGGGAAAATGGATGTCAAAGATGAAAATGACAATGCAGACTGTTACCAATGAAAAGTGCAAAGACCTGCAATCTGTGATGGCACGGGGGTGCATCAGTACCCACCATGGGTATTCTGCATATATATGTGAAGGTACCATTGATGCAGAGGCTTATATTGGTATTTTGGAGAGACATATGCTGCTGTCAAGATGACATCTTTTCCCAGGACAATGCCAGGCCTCATTCTGGGTGGCTTGACTGGCCTGCCTGCAGTCCAGATCTGCCTCTTACTGAAAATGTATGAAGCATCATGAAGAGGAGAATCAGACAACAGCAAGTCTGTTGAGCAGCTCAAGTCTTGTACACAGCAAGAATGGGCACAAATTCCACTTGCAAAACTGCAACAATTAGTATCTTAAATTCCCAAAAGATTAAAAAGTATAATTAAAAGAAAAGTTTATGTGACCCAGTGGTAAACATGCCCCTGTCCCACCTTTTATCGATTGTGCTGCAGGCATCAATTTCTAAAATTGTTTATATTTAACAAATAGAATTAAGTTAATCATTGAAAACACTGAAGTTCTTTTCTTTGTCCTTTTCTCTGTTAAATAAAATTTCAAGTGAATTAACCAATTACAAATTTCAGTTTTTAATGCATTTTTAGAAAGTGTCTAAACTTTAATAGAAATGTGGTTTATACATACTATATTTCCTGTATATTTTAAAGCTATACAAATGTTCAATTCTTTACTATATGGACAGGGAGTGATGTGAAGATTTTACAACAGAAGATTCGTCATGCCAACACAAACCGAGTGTTCATGGGGCCTTGAACTTGGATTCCCTCACTGCCAGTCCCTATGTGACCTTCCGTTATATCCTCAGAGGCATGACATGTCTTTGGCCCTGACCCTGTTACCTATATGCCCTCAGAGAGCAGACGCTTTCTTTTATTACAGCTTCTCTCATTAACTATATCCGTGTCCACATCGCCCTAATGAGAGCAGGCTCTAATGTAAATGTGCTGCAGCCTACTGATGAGGGGACACGTGTGGTCCAGGAGCCTTGGCTGAATTAACATGACGTCTGATGGAGGAGAGACACCTGGGCCTCACCGCTGGAGGGGTGAACCACAGGCGGGGAGCTCCTTGGAGACCAGGTCTCAGCTGTGAAAGGCACGAAGGTAAATCCACATTGGGACAGTGGGTGGGTGGCTGTGATGGGCTTTTTCTCTTGTGCTTTGATGACTAGGAGCAGCTATTGTTTGAAGACATGCGGGAGAATCCAGTAGGACAGGACAGCAGTTAATGAGATAAAGGATGCCGCCCGTATGAATTTGTCTGGCATGTGGTGCCATTTTAATTTGCCTACTGAGATTATCATTTGGCCCTTTTATCCTGGAAATATTTTGCCAGCTAATGTGATGAATATTAAATAACTATTTCCTCTCATGACATCATTTTTATTTCAGTTATTTGAAAAGAAAACCAAGGTTAAAAACAGAAATAGTATCTGTATACAATTTCAGATTATAAAATAAAATATCGATATCAGGTTTTTTTCATTGTCCATACTCATAATTTTTTTTCTTGATATTCAGAATTGTTTGATAAATGTGGCAAGAAATGAAAACGTGTAACTGTGAAATGGTGTAGCATGGAAAAATGCAAAAAGTTCAGATGAAAATAGAGTTTCTCAAACATTTTTATTTAGCATCCTAATGGCAAGCTTGTCACTCAGTGCCACAGTACAATCCCTAAATCATCTGCCTTAGAAACCTGGAACCAAACTTTTTTTTAAGGTGGTAATTAATATTCCTCTTATGCATCAATGTATGTGCTTCAATGCTTTATATATAATTATTTAATTCAAATTAAAAGTAACTCAAAAACAAAAGCTGCTGCAATCAGCCATGCTACTAAATACATTTAATAATGATTTACACTGGAGTAATTATAATCTGATCCACAGTCAGCCATGGCAATGAGTGAGCATGATGATATTATGCTATGATGCTAAAAATGATCTGATCTGGAGGCAGTTGAGTGCAATGAGATGAAACTGCATTTGGAGGGGGGTGTTAAAAAAGCACCCGACAATGATGACTCATTCAAAACCATCAAAGATCACTGGCACTGAGAAATAAAAGTATAGCTCCACTCGCTCCTTGACATCTCTCTCATATTTATGCAAACGTTTCACACATGTATCAAACAACATTTTGAATAGATGGTTTTAAAAATACACAGTGGTTTGATAAAATTGCAAATCTGGCACCCAACAACACATGTAGTCTTACTGTATTTATTTATTTGTTTATTTTTTAAAAGTTCTCCATTCAAACGCAACATGATTTATAACTGACTGTGTATCTGTGTACATTTGAATATTATGCAATTTGACTTGGTTAATTATGATAACCACGCCTAAAAGCATTTCAGGAACCAAGTTACTTAAATGACACATTTTCTAAAAGAATTAATTAAAATAAATCAGTTTTCATGTCCTGGTAAGTTTTCAAAACATTATATTTTCTTCTTACGATGTCATTTAAAAACCATCAAAGCTCACTGGCACTGAGAAAAAAATGTATCGCTCCACTTGCTTCCTTTACATCTCTTTCACATTTCTGCGAACCTTTCACACATATATCAAGTAATATATTGAATATACAGTTTTAAAAATCATTTTCTTTACCTGCACACAGTTTCATAACCTGAGTAAGAACTCAAGCAGTTAGTGCTATATCTTACATCCTGGCAGAGCTCTGAGTGCCAGCACTGAGGAAGATATCACATCTGTGACCCCATGGGAGGTCAATCAGTCTGAAAATACACCATCACCAAAAATGGGGAGAAAATTGCTTTCTGGCACAAACCACCACATGCAGACATTTTTATTTATTTTTGTTTTAATGCTTTCCATTCAAATACAAAATAATTTCTAACTGACTGTGTATCTGTGTGTATTTGCATAAAAAAATTAATTATTTTTATTGCTATAGAAATAAATGGATATTATCACATTGAATATTACGCAATTGGACTCAGTTAATTATGATAGCATTTCATATACCAAGTTACTTAAATAGCTTGAAAAAGAACGTTTTCTAAAAGAATTAATTAGAACATTAGTTTTCATGTTCTGGTAATTTTTTAAAACATTATATTTTCTCCTTATGCTGTCATTTAAAAAAGCCTCATATGAGCAGACTGTTCTCAGCATAAAGGCAGTGTCATGGTTTCAGCATGAGAGGAATTGTTTGATCTTTGCAATCTATGTGACCGGACTAAGAATATCAGCAGTTAAATAGCAGCAAAAAAAGAAAAAAGACAGAGAAGTGCTTCAGGAATGCTCTTGAGCATGAGCAAGCATCAACCTCACCTCATTAATGTGTACGTGTGGCCATGCATGCCTGAGAAGTATAATATGAGCATGATAAGTGATTCACATCACCGATTTGCATTCACAAATATTGCATTCGATGGTGCATTAAAGAGCTTGTGGTACATGTATAGTACTGAAATGTTTCTTGGGAGGGCATTTGAGCGTTTTTCAAATTATGAAGTGATATTTGTTGCTACATATGTTTGCCTTGCATATGATAGCTTTAATGTTTTTTTTTTTTTCATTTTTTCATTGATAAACTGCTGAACAGCATCTGCAAGACCTTTAAAAACCATTATTCTCATCACAGCTGCTCAGGAAAGATCTTTAAGTGTTTTAAGGTTAACATGTCTCTTGATTCTTCATATCTAACCTTTAGGAGACACAAACCACATGGAGGGTGTCAAAAACACATACATGCTCAAACACACACACACACACACACACACACACACAAACGAAAACTCTATCATATTCAGACAGGTCACACCCTCTGACCTCATATGAGGTAACTGCTCTGAGGTGGACAGCTGGTGAAGCTGCTGCTGAATTGAGCTGTAGTCCCTGTAGGATGACAAATGACAGCTCTTCACCACATAAAAATGAACTCAAAAGCATCACTTCACTCCTTAGTGGCCACTCAAGGGAAATACATTCACATACAGATCACTATAACGCATCAATCATATGCAAAATCTAATAATTTGTCTCAAACAATAAACTGTTCATATTCATAGAAGCAAGTCAGTCAAGGTTTATGAATATAGAAAAAATTTAATCTTACATACCTTGATAAGAGACTAGAGCATTAGCTATCATCTTAAATCAATGGACACCTGCTCTAAAATGAAACAACTTCTTCTTTTAATGGGTAATATGTAGTTATTTGTAAATAGCCACACTGTAAAAATATATTTTCCTTGTATTGCAAAATCACAGTAAATTATATTAAAGTTACTAGAATAAACTGTTATTTAAGATGTGTCATGTGATTTAACAAAAACATCTGTATAAATGGAATACATTAAAAATCTTTAACAGCTTTGAGATGACACTTTTAATAAAACTAACCCTAAAAGCACAGTATTCTTTACTAAGAAAAGAAGTAGCATTTTCTGTAATTTACACAATCAGTTAACCTACATTTAAAGTAAGAAAATACTTTTATTTTGCCAGTTTTAAATTTAAAGAATAAAATTGACAGACTTTTTTTTTGCAACACTTCTGACAGTTAATTTAAACTTTGGCTTTTGTATGTGAAATTATAAGCTTTTTGTTTCATTCATATGTAAAATGGTCTTAGATTTATGGTACTTTTTCAACAACACCAACTGTTAAGTTGTGGGCTTGTGGTTAAGGAAGAAGGTTGTGGGTTCAATCTTCAGAAATGACATGACATGACATGACTCAAGTGCCATTGAGTCCTGAGTACCTGACCCCCAACTGCCTCTAATGGTTTCACTTTACTTAAGCTTTCTTTTTTGTTTGTTTGTTTTTTTTATATCTTTTTTTTTTTTAATTTTAGATAATTATTGTTTTTTACAAATATTTTCTGCCATCCCTGTGTTTTTTTTTTCTCTATACTTTTTGTTTTGTTTGCAGTGTACATATACTGCTACAGAGCGGAACAGTACCCAGTGACATCTCAGAACCAGTAAGAAGAACTTAAGGCT
The DNA here is from genome assembly GCA_028566435.1 of Scorpiodoras heckelii. Classification (NCBI taxonomy): domain Eukaryota; kingdom Metazoa; phylum Chordata; class Actinopteri; order Siluriformes; family Doradidae; genus Scorpiodoras; species Scorpiodoras heckelii. The sequence goes on from JAOVVH010000010.1 coordinate 7,599,292, forward strand.
CATTTGGACCATCCTCAAGTCCACCAGGAGTCACACACCCTCTTACCCCTCTGCTGCCATACTGTAAAGGAGGCATCCTGGGTGACTATCTCTCTCCTAGCCATACTCATTTTCATAATGTGCTACATTTCAGAGCTGACCCTAACAGTGTAATGTCATAGAACTGATTAAAAAAAACCCTAAAGGGTTAAAAGTATGTGCATATCTGAGTATTGAACATCTCATTCTAAAAGCATGAACATTCATTTTGAGTTCATTCCTCTTTTCTGTTGTAACATCCTCCACTCTTCTTTAAAGGCTTTCCGCTGAACATGTGGCTATGAGGATTTGTACCCATTCAGCCACAAAGGCCTAAGAGGTTGGGCACTGATGCTGGGTGAGCATGTTCAGTTCATTTAAGGTCATTGCTCTGTGTAGCTCTTCCACACCAACCTTGGCAAACCATGTCATCATGGATCTCAGGTTGTATGCAGGGGTGTTGTAATGCTGGAACAGTTTTGGGCTCCAATGAAGGGAAATCATAATGCTACAGCACACATTCTAGAGAATTGTGTCCTTCCAACTTTATGGTAACAGTCTGGGGAATGGTAATATCTCTGTGGGTCAGGTGTAAACAGACTTTTGGCCGTATACAGTAGTGTATTTGAGGCACAGATAGGATTGTTCTCAACTGCAACCTGGCTGATGTATCTTGACCTTGCCATGTGCCCCTGTGGCTCCAGTGTTTTCTGAGACAAGGATACATTACTCCAGCAAATCTAGAGGGATCACTATTGTGTCCACCATCATCTGTCCTAGCATCCTCAAAACACAATGTTAAGTAGCACTTTTCTGAGATCACTATGACTGAGTGCTCTAATGTGTGCATCAAGTGCATAGAAGACAGTCACCCAGGTATGGCAGTATCCTGATGTCATTACCCTTAAGTGAACACAAGGCCACTGGAAAACACACCCATGGCACTAGGGTAGGCCAAAGAGTAGGACACTTTGGAATACCTCCAAATGAAATACAAACTGATAAACATCTGCTCTGTTCTAGGGTGAAGGAGACATTAATAATAAGTGTTGTGCAAATCCACCAACATGAACCAGTCTTGGTTACATGATAATGGTTCATTCATTCATTCATTCATTCATTCATTCATT